>JANBQS010000248.1:0-24350 GCA_027577415.1 Coemansia sp. RSA 922 | reverse complement strand
CTACACATCACACTATCTGTCTTGGGCGGGGCTCTGAGTTCGGGGTTCTTGATAGCCGGCGGATTCACGATTTTCTGCGCTGGACCCGGTGGTGCCCTGGTAGCCTTTGCATTGACCATGCTGGCGCTCTATGCGGTAATGACCTCGCTAATGGAGTTGCGATGCGTAATACCTGATAACGTACCCTATTACTTGTTTAGCGCTCATGTATTGGGTCAAACGGTAGGCGCAGCATCGGCTTGGAACTATTGGCTTATGTGGATCAGTATAATCACCTATGAAGTGGCGGCTTTCGGGCATATATTACATTTCTGGGTCCCCCACGTACACCCGGCGGTCTGGTGTCTGCCAATGTTCCTGTGTTGCTTTGCCATTGTCATTATTAACACAAAGTACTATACGGTAGCTGAGCATAGTTTCACGATGCTCAAGCTGTGCGGAATACTCGTGGCTCTAATCTGCGGATCATTAATAGCAGCGGGCAAGCTTGGTGACCATAAATACGGGTTGGAGAACTGGCACCAAGGCGATGCGCCGTTTGTTGGCGGTGCTTTGGGAGTTGCCTGCGCCGCAGTATACTCTGGCTTTTCGATAGTCGGCGCCGAAGCCGCTGCCACAATGGCTCTAAGAACTTGTACTCCGCGGGGTCGTCGTCTCGTGCCGGCTTTTGTCTGTGGTGGATTGGCCATTTTCTTCATGACCTCGATATTTATCACGGGGCTCGTTGTTTCTTACAACAGCTCTTGGTTTCAGAGCGACGATAACGCGGGTGAGTCGGCAGCATCTTCAACTTTCACTTTTATCTTCGAACAAGCCCGATTGCGTGCTGGCGCAGATGTAGTCAATGCCGTGCTTTTGGTAACAGCGTTGTTTGATTGTTGCGCGGCGCTCTACGTATCCTCGGCATTACTTCAGGATTTGGCTATGCGATCGCTGGCACCGCGCTTTCTGAGAAAACCACTGGGGCAAGGGCAGGGCCAAGAATTCTCGGTTTACTGTTTGATCGTTGGCAGCGTCGTGGCGCTGACGCTCTGGGGTCTGAGCAATATTGGAACCAAGTATTCGCTGTCTATTATAGCGGGGGCTATTGGCGTGTCAGGATATATTATGTGGGGATTGGTCGCTATTATGCACTGTAAGATTCGGTGGACTAAAAAATTTCGGAACGTGGCCAAATCAATGGATGGCATGTACCGGGCATGGTTGTTTCCTGTGGGACCGATATTCTGCCTCGCATACGTAATATCGGCACTCGGTGGCGTCATTTGGGTGGCTGTGTGGCTCGGGTTCCTCGTCGATATGTTCTTGTTGGCAACTTCGCAGTTAATTGTTTTCATTATTCTTCTTATAGTTGCAGCAACGGTTCAGTACTTTGGGTACTGTCGATGCTAGATGCTGAGAGGAAATAAATCATTGTGTGCTTGCATCCTGGCATCTTATTATTCACATATTTGCTACTGCTCTAATAGAGCATGATTAGAGACCTTTTGTGCTCTAGTGGAAACGAAAAAAAGAATGTAGAAAAGAATGCTGCGCACACAGGAACATTTAATTCAGATAGTGCATAGTGCATAGTACATAGTACATTCCATTTCTTATTAATTGCTCTTTGCAGCAAAGAATGTGGATAATTGTTTCTGGATTCCCTTGGGGGAAAAGGGTATCAAGTGTTCACAATTTTTCTTATGTCTGTCCTTGAAACAAGCGGGAGATGCCGCTTTTTTGTGCTATAAAACCTCCAAGGTGCTGTTTGTCCTAATTTTTTTCACTTTCATAACAACCACAACAGATATATTTTATCAATAATTTATCAACAACTGATTCTACAAATTAGTATATTGACAGAATGCTTTGCTACACTTTTATTACTTTTGACCAGGAGGATTCGCCCAAGGTTTTTGATTATGATGTATGAGAAACTAGATTCCTTGGTGAAATTTATGATGATAGCCTAAAAGACGGCGCTGCTACCGAGCTCACTAAAATCGGAGAGTGTGTTAAGGTTATTACGACAGGAGAAATGACAGGAGAAATGACAGGAGAAATGATAGATGTTAGGAAAATTGATATCCCACTAGCAATGTTTATTAAAAGTGATACTATCTATCTATTTCGTGGAAACAGTGACCAGTTGAAATTTATGGAAAATTATACTTCGAAGAATGGATATGAAGAATCTCTAAAGCAGTTTGAAAATTTGAGAGAAGCATATAAGGAGAAGAAACGCTAGCTTTAAGCAAACAGCTTTTTTATTATCGAATTGGCTGAAGTATCCTTTCCATTACAGGACAGTTATTCTTCGACATTTCGTATTACTACACTGGGTATTAAGGCCCCGTTAGCATAGCTGTATTGAATAGATGCTTTTACTTTGACACACTTTTCTTATTAAGCCTCGAGTCGATGTACAACCAGTTCATTATAATCGAGGCGATTTGGATACCCTTGGTGAGCAATGTGATACTAAAATGTAATTCAATAAATAAAAGAGAAGATAAAGAGTTCTATTTGTAAAACGACAATAAACTCTTTTAAATAACAACATTCTACTGCGGCTAAGCCGCAGACCCTTGCCCGAACCGCCGATCCAGTGATCTTGACTAATTCTGCGTGACAAGCAACCCCCAATGGCGTTATGCGCAATAGAGTACTGCTTCAGTTTGTTTTCTATTCTTTACATTTTATAACCCAGTTTTATTATTATATACAATATTAATGACATTTATTTTCAACTAAGAGCCACCAGTAGTGGCAGGCCGGCTGATAGACCACATTCGACATGCTGATGAATATTGATGCAACTGAGCATCATAGACAACATAAACTGGGCTTTTGTAAAAAAAGAACCTGAACAGTATGTAGCCAACTCGAAAGCGCTCCACTTTGGAAACAGTGTACATCAGTTTTTTCACCATGTTTCTTTGTTTCAAAGGAGGTACATTGGTTGGGCGAGGTTTCAGCTTCTTTGCTGTTTGCCAAAGGAGGAAAGTGGGGAGAGTGCAAAGGTTGGAACTTTTGCAGACAAACGCCTGCTCTCCAAAGTCTCAACACTATTGCAAAAGGGGGGGTTGGGTGTCCTTTGAGGCTAAGAGCCGTGCTTGCAGGCACTCCTTTCTACTTTCCAAAAAGCTGAAGGGAAAAGCACAGCTTTTTTAAACCTCGTCTGGCTATCCCTTCAGCAAGAAAATAACTCTTTCTTCTGTAAACCAATTCTCTAGTGCCCTTATTTTCACTTTTTGAGCAACTACTATACCTATTCTCCAGAATACTTACTTTGATATGGTGTTATGCTACTTTTTTATTGAGCTAGAACCTCCAAAGGACCTCAAAGTTGTTTCGCATACCCCTGCTGGAATGAATATAGACTCTTGTAGTAGTTTCTCTGTAGTGGCCAATCCACCACTCGACTATGGCCTCTTTGTCATCCAGAAGAATGGATGGAGGTCGCTTGAAGAGTATTGGAACTCAGATCATAAAAAAAAGGGTTTCGTCTATATATTCAGGGGGAAAGCAGAACAGCTGGCCAAAGTTGCAATGGGAAACGCTGAAAACATTGAAATCACTGATGAAATTAAAGAACGACTATTCGAAACTGTTAGAAAATTGGTAGGTAACTATGCGGAGCGTAAAGAGATTATTAAATATTTGAATGCTCCCAAGGTTCCCGAGCTTCAGTTCTCAAGTTTCTCAGACTTTTTGTAGAGGTTGATATGGCTGGCTCTTTTTGGTTGGCAATCCCCTTATTAGGCCAATTCCCTACAAACCGACCATGTGAGTATTGGTGGTAGCATATGTCATGTTGGTATGAAACGTGTGGTGTTGTTTATATCCAAGTCGCAGTGCCTTTCTCTGGCTCTGTGTTAGCAGCACGCGGCTGTCCATTGTAGCTGGGCAGTTTAATCGTTTACTCTCTGTTTAAAGTTCATAGTTAATACATACGCCAATTAAGACCTCTCCAGATTTACTCTTCAGTGTGTTGCCAGCCCTCTTGCACTTGACAGATCAGGTCTTCGGCCCCCAAATAGCAGCCTTTAGATTATGATCACTGCTATCAACTGCCACAATCAAGCCACGCTTGCTATTGTGAAGGGCAGGGTGTGCGTGATGACTATACGAACCCAAAAATAGGTTCTTCTTTGTACTTGGTTTTCCGCCTTCTTTTGTAAATTTGCTTGCTTTAATTTCTTCAAACTCATACACAGATATTAGTAGCGAACGCGTCAATTCGATAAGCAGAGAAAGGGACCGAGGTCACAATGAAATACTACCTAAAGCCTCCAAAGACAAAGACGATAAGCGCGGCAAGCATACTGCCGCCTTCTATGCACCAGAACGCCGAGGTGTACAAGCGAGTGAACCACATGTGTGCACTGCGAGAAACGATGCGGGAGCGGCTCAAGGCACAGAGCAAGACAGACGACATGAGTCGCGTCAACTCTGTAATTGCAGCCATCCAGGGATACTTGCCCGAGCTGCACTGGTTTATCTCGTTTTATGAGAGTAACCGGAGCGAATTCAAGGGAATTCAAACGATGGTGTTTATTTGGAAGAGCGCTATTGTCATTCGAATGTTGGATTTGATAAAGCCTTCGCGTCCGCGCTTTGGGTTTGGTCGGAGCGCCGGCGGTGGAGGTGGTAGTGGCGGCGCAGGGAACGGCGACAGTGATGGTGGCAGCGGCGGTGGAAATGCTGGCGGGAGTGGTAGTGGTGGCGGCATGTCTAGGATCCCGAGTGGTCGGATATTCAAGCAGCGGCGCTTACAGTCATCAAGCATTTACGTTGAGCTTGGGTTTACCCTGATGTCGCTGGCGGTGGCAAAGTCTATGAACGCATACTCCAAGGTAGCCTCCTTGGACACGGAAGTAGAGTGTGAGACTATTAACGCCATGACACCTGGCGCGCGTATGACGCTGGAGGACGAGGGTGAGCAGGGCATTGAGGCCCTTAAGCGGGCCTCATTAGAGCTCCGCGAGGCGGCTGGGCTATTCCAGTTTATACTCGAAAACGTACTGCCGCAGACAAGGGATGAGCGACTGGGCGTCCCCGACCTGTCGCCCGACCTTCAGTACATGCTACAGACGCTTTCGCTGGCAGACTCTGACCGGCTATCTGTGCGGGTGTGGCTTCGGACTGACAAGAACCAGCGCAAGACACCCAACACGCCCGCCAACCTGCTGCTGGGTATCCAGGAGCGCTACGAGAACGCTTACAACTCACTGCGCGCGTTGCCAGGCGGGGACCTTCGCAACATGCCGATGGAAATTTCCTCCTACTTGCGCGACGGCCAGCAGGTCATTCTCGCGCAGGCCATGATCTACTTGGCTCAGGTGCACAGCGACAACCAAAAGTATGGCAATGCGGTTAGCTTTATGCGCGAGGCGCGCGATCTCCTCGACGACGTCAAGAAGCGCAGCCAGACTATACACGCCCGTACCGCCGACATGCTACTGGCTGGCCCGATTCAGCCGCTGTACAGCCTGTATCGGCGCAACAACGATACTATTGGCTTTGAGCCAGTCCCGACGTCCGAAGAGCTACGGGCAAAGCTGCCCTCTGGCCGCGCCCTCATCAGCAAGCCTGTCCCTTACAAGGTCGAGATCCCGACCACCATGCCTGTGTGAGATCAAATGGGTGATTCTCTGATTTCACTTGCACTTACGTCAAAACTTGTGTCGAGCGAACATTTAAAATCCTCCTTGTGTCTTCTTTTTTGTTTGCCTTTTATAAATTTCATTTTCACTGTACGCGAGCTTAATTTAATTCAAATGACCGACTCTTCTATGCTGCCAAAGGGCCCAACGACCTATGACCTGGTCGATTCCTCCGGTGAGTTGCCAACCAGTTATTAAGAGAAGGCAGCAAAAAGAAATCAAGCCTATTTTTTGTTTTCGTTAAATTAAATCAAACTCTTCATTTCTGTAGATGAGATTGAAGTTGTCCCAGGCGAGGTGAAAAAGCTCAGCACCAGCGACGCAAAGATAGGCGATGGAGCGGTAGTGGAACACGAGGTAGAGGTACGGCTGGCGGACTTGCAAGCTGACCCTAATTCGCCACTGTACTCGGCAAAGTCGTTTGACGATCTGGGACTACACGAGAACTTGCTAAAGGGCGTTTACGAGATGAAGTTCACTAAGCCATCCAAGATCCAGGAGCGCGCGTTGCCCTTGCTGTTGGCCAACCCACCACGTAATATGATCGGGCAGTCGCAGTCGGGTACTGGCAAGACTGCCGCCTTTGTGCTGACTATGCTGAGTCGCGTGGACTACGATATCATGGCGCCACAGGCCTTGTGCTTGGCACCGTCGCGTGAGCTGGCGCGTCAGATCATGGAGGTCGTGCTGCAGATGGGCAAGTACACGCCTGTGAAAGCCACCTACGCGATTAAGGACTCGCTGGCAAAGGGCGAGAAGATCGATGCGCATATCGTTATTGGCACACCTGGCACAGTAGTCGATTTGGTCCGTAAGCGCGCGTTGGACATGAAACAGGTGAAATTGCTCGTGCTCGACGAGGCTGATAACATGTTGGACCAGCAGGGCCTCGGCGATCAGACGCTCAAGGTGAAAAACTCTGTGCCAAAAACCTGCCAGTTTGTGCTTTTCTCGGCCACGTTCCCCGAAAACGTCCAAGTGTTCACTAGCCGGTTTGCGCCAGAGGCCAACGAAATCAGACTCAAGGCGACCGAGCTGACTGTCGAGGGTATCAAGCAGTTCTATATGGACTGCAAGAACAGCAACCACAAACTCGAGGTCCTGTCTGAGCTCTATTCGCTGATGACTGTTGGACAGAGTATTATCTTTGTGCGGCGGCGCGACACCGCGGAGCAGATCTCGCGGCAGATGACCAAGGAGGGACACGCCATCGTGTTCTTGCACGGACAAATGGATGGCTCTGAACGCGACCGCGTCATGGACGATTTCCGCAAGGGCGACATCAAGGTTCTGATCACTACCAACGTCATTGCGCGTGGTATCGATATCCAGCAAGTCAACTTGGTTATCAACTATGATATTCCCTTGGACGGCAATAATCGTCCGGACCCGGAGACCTATCTCCACCGCATTGGACGTACGGGCCGCTTTGGTCGTACTGGCGCCAGCGTTAACTTTGTTCACGATGATCAGAGCTATGACCAGATGGAGGCTATCCAGAACGCTCTCGGCTGTGATATTATCAAGGTCCCGACCGACGACTGGGAGGAGGCGCACAAAATTTTAAAGAAGGCCCTGAAGTAGACCCTAGCTTATTTTGTGAGCAAAGTTTTGAAGAAAAAAATATCGGTATTGTCTTAAGCGGATTGGTTTCGGGTTTCCCAACCATGTGTCACTTCGATGAGGTTTCACATGGCATTCTACTTTTTTTTTTTCTTCAGGGGGAGGAGGGGGTGAGGGTTTCTTGGTCGCATGAAAAACTAATAATGTTGCTCGTGTCACTCAGCTCATTGTCACATCAACTCTTTCCTCTTCTCCATCTTTTTTTTGACCTTTATATAAAAATATTCGCTTTTTGATTCTTCGTCTTCTAGGCCTTTTGATGACTGAGACTTCTCCACGCGCTGGCCGCGATACTAGAAGCGCCAGCTCTCCAGCTGTTTGCATTACTGCAACAGGCGAGCAGGCTGGAGAACTATCGCGGTGGTACTTTCGGCCCTTGCTGGTAGTTGGCATCCGTGTGCCTACAGTCGGGTTCTCCGACGAGTGGACGGCCTACCTAGGACGGGTATCTGACTTTTTGCAGGAGACTTTGACAACAGCCATGGTAACTGTCTGGGCTACCTCGCCGCTGCTCGCTCTCCTCCTGTACACGTTCCTCATGGTGTACTTCAAAGCACTGCGCACCTTGCTGGTAGTGTACCTACTGTTTTGCTTTTTTGATCCACGTCCATACGACGGCGTGGGTCGCCGCATATCGCATATTCACAAGCTGCCTATCTGGGCACACGTCAACGCCTATTTTCAGCCTAAAATGGTGTTTGAGGAGCCGCTAGATCCGCGCAAAAAGTACGTGTTTGGCGCTCATCCTCATGGCGTTATCAGCTACGTTGCGCAGCTTATTGCCGGCACTACTGGTTTGGGCATAGAGTCTCACTTTCCAGGCCTGGTTGTGCGTGGGGTCACAATGCCCGCGACGTTCTGTATCCCGTTGTTCCGCGACTACGCGCTGGCCATGGGTTGTTTGTCGTGTGACAGAAACTCGATCCGCCGTATTCTCTCGGACAGGCATCACAAGCTGCACCAGTCGCTCTTGATTGTCGTAGGTGGTGCTGACGAGTCCATGTTGGCTCACGAGCACTCTGCTGATCTCGTACTGCTGAAGCGGCGTGGCTTTGTGCGTGAGGCGATTCGTGCGGGCTGTGACCTGGTGCCTATCTACAATTTCAACGAAAACTCTATTTACAAGCTTGTGCCTAACCATCCGGGTACGCTAGCTCACAGATTTGAAATGGCAATTAAAAGTGTCTGTGGCTTTACTGTGCTGCTTTTCTATGGCCGCAATTTTTGCTTTACGCCGTTCAAAACTCAACTGACGTCGGTTGTTGGTCGCCCGATCCGCGTGCAAATGAATAGGGATCCGAGCCCTGAGGATATTACGCATTACCATACGCTGTATGTCGAGGAGTTGTCCCGGATATACGCAAAGTACAAGCCAAAGTATGCGCCAAACGACGCTGACCTTCGCTTTGTTGCATAGCTTCCAATATGTCAAATATATAAATATTACAAGTTATTGATCACGGACCAAAAAAAAAAAAAAGCCATGAAAAACATATCTAGTCAAACTCGTTTTCTTCGTCGTTTCCCATGCTCTGAAATTGCCGTCTTAGTTGCTCGACTCGCTCCTCTTCTTTTGGCAGATCGGGCCTTTTGGATTTGTAGTTTGTCTGGAAATACAAGACTACCAAGTACCGACCCATGACATTGAATCCTTGTAAATGATCACAGGCCTCTTTGGCGTCATAGATATCTTCGTAAACGACATACGCTGTTCCTCTTGTCTTTTGCTCAGTACCGATGCGGATTTGCCGAATGCCACCGTACTTGCCAAACAAGTCGTACATCTCTTCGGATGTTATTTTGAAGGGTAGGTTCTTCACCAAAAGTATGCGGTTTACGCTGGGCGGCAATACCGCGTTACGGCCCTTTCCGTATGCAAGAGACATTTGTAGATATTAAAAAAAGAGGGAGGAATGATACTGATATTTTTTGGCCTCAAAAATCACTTGACGTATATCGATAGGCAACTAGATAAAAATATATGGGTGCGATTATTACCTTCATATTGATTGCCCAGAAATAATGAGTAAAAAGTGTGTATTCTATTGCTTGTGGAATGCAGCAAAAAAATTGTCTAATAAGGATAGTCTAATAATGCAACGAAATGTTCTGTGAAGCCTCGTCTATTTTGTGTGTGGTTGTGTACTCAGAATCCATACTCGCGCGCTTGCTCAGGAGAAATCCCGCCCCTGGGGTCGGCGGTAGGGTAGTCGTGGCGGAGGATGCAAGGAGACATGTCTTGAACGTGTGAATCGAAAAAAAGTGTGATGCCGTGAAGAAAAAGGCGAGAACTGTTTAAGCGAGATGAATATTTTTTTGTGCGTTGTGTCAGAAATAATTTATGCCAGCTGGTCCTGCCATTTTATATCTCTTTGTTTCTCGGCCTCAGCCACGTTTTTATCATCCAGGATACAATTTTTTTTTTTTAATTTCTTTCTTCCTGACTGTGGCTGTAAGAAGATCTATTGTTGTGTCTGTGTGTAGCTCCGTAACAACAGCTTGGTGAGCAAAAGAGACCCTGGTGCTCCCATCAGCTGAAATAAAAAGACAGACACTGCCTAAAAAGGGAGTAGAGATTACCACGATCTGTGCATACCCCCCGCATGTCATTTGCTCGAAACCAAGGGATATGCCTAATTCAGTATAAAAAAAAGAATGAAGATTTCAGTCCTTTTTACTCGTCCTTTGTCTTTTTTTTATCTCTTTCCAGAGAGGGTAAAAGAAACCAGATATGTCTCCTTTGCTCGAGTGCATCACTCGCCACATGTGGATCTACGTGAGCAAAAAACATATGCATACTCTTTTTTTTCTTGCTTGCCTTTGACTTTATGCCAACAAACAGCTGCCACGCGCCTGCAGATATTTCCTTTGGGCGCTTTTCTTTTATCCTTTGTCACCCCCTTTTTCTATCATGTCTAGACGTAAATCATAATTTCCTTTATGCTCCTGTGATAAATATATCAGTCAAATAGTGGCGTTCATGAACTGCGGACCTAGATGTGGTGTCGCCTCCTAAGCAGATCATTCGCAGATCCAAGTGGCGCTAGCTACTGTTTCCGAGTCCTCAATTTCCAGATACTCCAACTGCGAACTGCGAATGGCAAGATCAAGTTGTATCACGACACCAAAAATCTAGTATGCTGCTTATATTGGGCTGTCTCTGAGTCGCTCATGAGTCAGGCGCAGGACCCCAATGGTTATAGGCTCAAATACGCAGCAACACCGAGTCAGGACATCAGAAACGGTGGCTTGATCTAGAAAGATTCAAACACGCTTCCACTTGGAAGAAAATAGCAGTCTAGAAATCATCAATATCGTAGCGCACATACAAACATCGTATTTGTACACTCTTCATCTCGGGCGACGCCGGCTGTAGCTGTTGCCAAGAGGTCAACCCATCTGCACAGATACCCTCCCTGGTAAACACGTCTCACTTCTGAAAAGAACATGGGGAGGTAATGTCGTCGGAGCAGGAAATGAATAAGGTAGTCATGTGCTCCCTCCCCGCACTTGTCCCCGAGCAATGAGCCTACTACGCACTCCAGTCCCAGCTATTAGGCTCAGGCATGTCTCTGGGCGGTATTCCACACCACCTCCCTAGCTTGTGCTGTCCGGTAGGGTTGCATTCAGCGCGCATGATACAGGTCACTTGAGGTGAGAGAAAAAAAGACGTTTACCATTCTTCCTTGGACGCTCTCATCTTCTAACGTAGGAGGTTTGCGGAGTTCCCTTACGAAATAGGAAATTGGCGCCGGCCCACTTGCATCTGTGAGGGTGGAGTTTGCGCTTTTGACAATGCGGAACTCATTATTTTTTTTCTCCCCACACAGTTGACTCATGCCGATCGGAACAAAAACACCGTGCCATTGGCTACGCTTTCCCAGCCTTTATCTCTTTTAGGCACATTTTCTAGAGTATCTGGGTCAGAGGACCTTGTCCAGAAGTATTTTTTTGACAGAGGCTCTTCTCTTTTTTTGCCATGCGTACCTGCACCGGCGGATTGCACGGGTCCGCCTGCTATTTTGCGCATTGCCGACGTTAATGTTTATAAATGCCGCTCTCCCCTGCACACATAGAGTACATCGATATCTCTCTCTCAAACTAAAGCACTTTCGCATCACTCCATTACGCCTAATATCACTAACTCACTCATTCTTTTTCTATGCTTCCAAACGTTGAAACCATGCACTCAGAGATCACGCTCTATCCAGACGCCACTGGCGCAACAGTCACCTCTCAAAGTCATAGCTCTATAGCGATCAGCACACTTAAACATCACATCCGACATCCAATGCACAAACTCGAGTCGCGCAGCGACATTATACGCGGGTTCAGTCCAGCCTGGTTTATAACCACCATGGGCACTGGTATTATCGGCGCCTTGCTAATCAACTTCCCCTACAGCACACCGGCGCTACAGTATATATCCTGGGGTATTTCGCTAGTCAACCTCGTCGTGTTTCTCGCTTGTTGCGTGCTATTTTCTTGGCGTCTTATTCAATACCGTGATTTCTACAGCATTCTAATGCATCCGCAACAGAGCATGCTGCTGGGCGCGATTCCAATGGGTCTGTGCACACTCGTGGTCTGTCTTGTATGGACACTAAAGCCGTATAGTGTTTCTTGGATGCCGACACTAGCGCTTACCCTGTGGTGCATCGATGTCGTATTGTCGGTCATGTCGTTCCTCGTCATCCCCTTTCTGGTTACTTCGCATCAGAAGCATGCACTGGAGACTGTAAACGCAACCTTGCTTTTGCCTGCCGTGCCTACCATTGTTGCTGCGACCGGCGGCGCTATCGTGGCATCTGTACATAACGGCAGCATTGCTACCACTATTGTCACTATCTCGTATATGCTCTGGGCGATGGGCATGGGTGTTGCAATGCTGCTGACGATAGTTTACCTAATACGCTTGGTGTTGTTTAAGCTACCGCCCAAGGAAGCCATCGCTACCGTCTTTATCCCGCTAGGTCCATTTGGCCAGGCCTCGTACGGTATCCAACTACTGGGCGTGCAATCCGCTCGTCTGTTCCCTACCGAGCTCTCTCAGATCGCATACCTAGGAGATATACTGCTAAGCATTGGCTTTTTCGTCGGCCTTATGATCTGGTCACTAGCCACTTGGTGGTTTGCTCACGCCGTCTACTCTATGGTCTATACCCGCGTCCATGGCAAGATTCCTTTCCACTTGGGCTGGTGGGCTCTCATCTTCCCTATCAGCACATTTGCTGCGAGCACAAACTCGCTGTGGATTTTGACTGGGTACAGATTCTTTCGCGTATTAGCGAGTTTCATTATTGTTGGCGTAACGCTGCTGTGGATATTGATAGTGGCTCGCACTGTCTGCTATGCATGGACTGGCGAGCTATTCAAGGCCGCGAGCGTGGTTCAGCTAGAGCTCAAAGATACGGTGCACGAGGATTTTGACTCTGAGAGTCCCGAAGAGTGCTTGGAATAGGCACCCGCTAGCACAGTCCGCTTATATATTCAATACAAGTAATTAATTAAACACAGCTTGCATTTACAGTCGCTTTCAGAGTAAAGAGTGTATTGTCAAAATAGAAGATTATAGTGCACTTGCCTGCGCGGCCTACTTTGCCTTGGCAGTCTTGGCAGCCTTGCCAGTCTCAGGCTTCGTCGACGGAGCTGGTGCCGGCTTGCTAGGTCCCTTTTGCGCGGCAATAGCGGTGGTCTTCTTCTTCTGCATCTCCTTCTTCCGCTGTCTCCGCCGCTTGCGGTCCTCGCGCGTAAGTTCAGTATCGCCCATGAGGTCGCCAGTACGGCCATTGCGACCCTTGTTCTTCTCGTAAATCTCTTCTGGCGCTAGTTGCTCGGCATGCGATACGTTGACTGGCAGCTTCTCCTCCATCTGCAGAGCCGGCGCGCTGGTGCGAATCTCGATATCGGCAGTAGCCGGCTTGGGCGTAAAGTGGAAGTGGCTCAGAGCATCTAGCTGAGCAAACAGGTTGCGAAACTGGACGTCAATTTCGCGGTGCGTCACGGCAAGCTTGGCATCGTCTTCGGCCACAAAGGCATCGCCAGCCTTTTGCGCCATGTATTCGTCCTCATATTCCTCGGCGAGCGACTTTTTGGGCGCCTTGTCGTTCAGCTCAATAAACTCGGACGGGCGGAAGGGCTTAGCTTGTACGTCCTTCTTGCGCTCTACGTCATCCCACTCCTCGTTCAAGATACGGCGCTTAATGACATCCTCGAGCGTCTGCGTTGCCTCTTGAGTGACGATAGGTACTGGCTTTTGAACGTGCTCAAATTCGAGATCCTCTTCGAGCAAGCTGTCCTTGGGACGTGCTGCCGAGGTAACCTCACCCGTCATCGCCCAATGCTTCTTGTCAACGGCCTCGTCCTCAAGCTTGGAGATGAGTCCCTGTAGCTTCTCTTGGCGCTTCTCAAAATCGGATTTAGCGTCAGCCACGCCACCAGCACTGCCATCCTCTGCGTCGTCGTCATCATCGGCAAACAAGTTCCTTGTGCGAGTGACTGGATGCGACTCTGGCTCGGACTCCAGATCCGCCTCTGGCTCTGACGCGTCGCTTTCGCCCACAGTGTTGGGGTCGAACTTGACGCGCTTGGCATGCTGCTCCAGCGACGCGCGAGCTATTCCACGCTTGGATCCCCTGGGGGCCTTGAAAAAGTCAGTGTACATCATTTCGTCGGCCTTTGCTCCAGCAGTCTCTTCGTCGCTCTCGCCATCCTCATCATCGTCAAGTGCAGTCAGATCCTGGAACATGTCGATATCGTCTTCATCGTCCTCCTCACTGTCAGAAGACTCTTCGCCATCCTGGCCTGCGGGAGCCTTTGGATAGTCGCCAGCAAGAATAGCCCGGTCGCGCATGTCTTCCTCCTCGGCATCATCGGCAAACTTTTCGACGTCGGCCAACGAGAAGAACTCGTCGTCCAAAACCGACCGCTTACGTGTGCTGCCCTCATCTTCCTCATCCTCTTCGTCGCTCTCGTCCATGTCTTTGTCGTTGCTGCTGTCCAAATCGGACGCCGAGTCCGCCTCAGAGTCCAAGCCCAATTGCTCTTCAATGTCGCTCTCATCTTCAGACATGGCACCCTCCGACACCTCGGCTGACACGGCATCGTCCTCGCTCTCGGCAGATTCGCCCTCGATCTCTTCTAGCTCGTCAGAGTCAGATGCGCTCGAGCCCGATTCATCGTTGACAGAGTCAATAAGCTGTGACAGCTCCTTCATAATGTCGGTAGTATACTTGAGTACAGGCTCGTTACGGACGTTGATCAGCTCCCAGATCTGTAGACTCGGGTCAAATCCACTCTCAAGCACTGTGTTCCAGTCGTCATACAGTCCAAACTTGTCTGAATAGTTGGCCGCATTGTATGTCGATCCGACGACTTCCATAGCGGCGGCTCTGGCAGTGGAACTGGGAACGACAAACGCGCCAGGACGGTTGATGAACTGCTTAATAAACGAGTCTGGGATCGTCTGTGCAAAGCTGTCAGCAACCACAGAGGCAGGCTGCCCAACGGACGGTGTCGTAGAGCTGCGCTTCTTCCCCATTGTACTTGCTCGTGTAGTAATGACGATAATATTAGTATGGAGAGAGCCAAAAAAGACAAGCTTTTTGCTCTCGCTATGTCCTGTGCAAGTAATTTTATTTTTGCCTTGATCACGATTAAATCTGATCATACAAAAAAAAGTCTTTTTGTACCTCGACGCTTGCTGGGACCACCAGGACGGCGCTACTACTTTGGCCTAGCTCAACTTTTTTCTTTCCTTCAATTTGGTCTAGATAAATTCTGCGTTTAATTTCGCGCATCATACATTCTTGTCGTTGTGGCGGAGACGAAAGGCACACTAACAACTAATATACCATAGACCCGTCACCATGTCAAAGCGCCAGAACCCGTCTTCCTCGGCTGCTTGCCAAGTGGAGGAGAATGCCAAGGTTGCTGCTGTATCTGGAAAGAGCAACATTGACCAGCCAGAGAAGCCTGCCGGTAGCCGCGGTATGGATGTCGATGGCGACGCCGACATGGGTGAGTTTGAAGACGCCTTTGAAGACGAGATCGAGGAAGATGAGATCCTGGTCGAGCGTGAAGAAGATTCGGACGGAGTCGAGATGCTAGGCGAAGGCGAAGGAGACGACGACGACGAGGAAGAGGAGGACGAAGAGGTAGCTGAAAAGAAGCGCCAAGTCTATCTCCCAGGAGACATTTTGGGCGAGGGAGAAGTGCTGCAAGTCGACAACTCGGCTTACCACATGCTGCACACAATGACGGCCCAGTGGCCCTGCCTCTCGTTTGACTTTGTCCCTGACAACTTGGGAAACAGCCGCAGCATGTTCCCGCACACGATGTACGCCGTCGCCGGCACGCAGGCCGATCGCGCTTACAAAAACCAGGTCATCCTGATGAAGTGGAGTCAATTGCACCGCACGATTAACGACGACAAGAGCGACGAGGACAAGGACGACGACGATATTAACGACCTTGACGAGGACCCCATTCTAGAGACCAAGACTATGCGTCACCAAGGCGGTGTCAACCGTGTGCGCGTATTGCAGTCGTACCAGTCGCCGCTGGCTGCCACTTGGGCCGACACAGGCAAGGTACACATCTGGGATACCAAGAAGCTGATGAACGCCTTTGAGACTCCCGGAACACAAGTCCCCGCATCAGCCCAGCAGCCCTTGTTCACTATCGCCTCGCACGGACACACTGAGGGCTACTCCATGGACTGGAATCCCGATGGTCGCCTCCTCACTGGAGACTGCGGAAGCAACATCTATCTGACGACGCGCCGGAACGATACTGGGTCAAACTTTGTTGCTGACCGCACCCCATTCAAGGGACACAAGGCATCGGTCGAGGATATCCAGTGGAGTCCCGAAGAGGCGTCGGTGTTTGCGTCGTGCTCAGTTGACCAGACTATCAAGATCTGGGATGTTCGAGCTGCAAATCACAGCTTTGCTCTTGAAGTGCCTGGAGCCCACGACTCTGACATCAACGTCATTAGCTGGAATCGCAAGTCGCGCTACTTGCTTGCCAGCGGTGGCGACAATGGCGACTTCAAGGTGTGGGACATGCGCAAGTGGGGTGACTCGAACGGCCGCTCGACACCTGCTGCCGAATTCAAGTGGCATCGCAAGGCCATTACATCTATCGAGTGGTGCCCCAATGACGAGTCAGTGCTCGCCGTTGCTGGTGCCGATGACCAGATTACTCTGTGGGATCTCGCCGTTGAGCTTGATGCTGAGGAGGAGGCGCGGCACCGTGAGGCCATGGTTGGCCCGGATGGTATTAAGCGTGATGTGCCTGCACAGCTGTTGTTTATTCACCAGGGCCAGCAAAATATCAAGGAGGTGCACTGGCATCCACAAATCCATGGCGCGCTTGCGTCAACTGCGGCATCGGGATTCAATATCTTTAAAACTATTTCTGTGTAGCCCCCTATTATTTATCTCAACCAAAGCCTTTGATTTACCAAACACCAAGTCATTCGAGAGCCGTCATGATGTCGATGCATGTCTCAATCTAGTTTAATGTCGAGTGTTTGCCACCGAGTAGCAAAGAGCATTAGAAGAGATATGAAGCTTGTTTAGTGCGCCGTAGTTCATACAACCAGGCTAGTCGTAGGATTAGATTTTGAACAAATATATTTTAATATTTGCTAAAAACTGAAGTTTCAAAATATATGAAGAGGAGGTCTCCACCCTCTTGGGTGATACATATAAAAGTGATGGATAGCATCCTCAGCAATATAAAAATGAAGCTTGCATCTAAAGCAAACTATGTCTACTTCATTTAAATCCAATCTAGTGGCTTGGATGCGATTGGTAAAGATCATGATGCAGACAGCTATAAAACAATGCAATCGTCAGGGTTACTGAATGCGGCAAAAAGAACGAGTATTCCAAAAAATGAGAGAAACGGCAAGAATTACGACTTGCGATCGGAGGGTTGCAGCAGCTTTTATGTACACGAGAGGAGGGCTTGCAGTCCGTTATTTCTCCTCTACCAACGTCTACCGTGCCTTGCGCCACGCTCAGAATGGGGTGTCATGTTGGATAGGGTAGCGTAAGTAGTGAGCATGGAGGGTTGCAAATGTATTAAACCGTACTCAGGGCTTTGTTTAAATGGCTTAGTGGCTGTTCTCTTTCAGAGCCGCATTTAGGAGGGACCAGACAAGTGTGGTGTGGCTTTGTTGGGGATGAGCGCAAGATTTCCTAATGTGCGTCTTGCCGTCCGTAGAGGGCAGCTTGTTCACAGCCGCCACCTCTGAGGTGTTTTGCCCACAGCTCGGAGGTCCCCGGTCGGAAGTGTTTCACGTGGGCTGTCGGGCCGACTGAGTGCGTCGTTTTGCAGCTCTGGTGCACACCCAACAGCCACTTCCCCCAATGTGCGTGGCAGTAATAATCCGTTTCAGAAATGTAATTGATTACGATCTTCCATCCACTCGAAGATCAGACGGATATGCTATAAGAAGCCTTGCAACAGAATCAAAATGTAAAGTAATATATAATAATCAAAACCGATAGAGTCCAAAAAAGCTAATATCCGCGAGGTCTTGCACGTTGTGCCAGCCGATAGCATAGCGTTTATGACTGTCCGGCCTTTGTGAGCTAGTGATATTCCTCAAAATGAGCTTTTGTCTGATCAAAATTCTGGAATTTCAGGTCACAGACTTCGCACTCAAGGAGTGGTGGCACACCTCCAGGTGGAATATATAGATTGCTACAAGTACCAGCACAACTCATAGCGATGAGGAATCGGTTTGTCGTATAAACGAGAGTAGCTGCTAATTAGAAAATGGATATGTAAAAATATGTGTAAGGAAAAACAGTGTTTGCGCTCCAGACACCAGGGCTATTTAAAGGAAATAGCTGGAGAGGGCATATATTAGCTGATTGGCGACTAGAGGTTATGATATTATACGACGAGAGACTCTGACCATTGATAGAATCGTAACTATTGACGCTATCTTTAACCTCAAAAGTAAAATAAGAGGCCAGGCTGCATATAGAATTCGTGAATGCAAAAACGCAAGAAGTAAAGTTACTATATAATAAAATTTTATTTCTCAGTCGCAGAGTTACATAATAGCTACCTTCACAATGGCTTCAATGATATTGTACATTTAATATTGCTAACAGAGGGCGGAGTATTGTTTTAATAGATAGCATTGACCATGCATGCTCGTTGCTCTATTAGACAAAAAGAAATCAATTAGGCCAGCTCTGCCGACTACTTGTCGAGATGCTTAGAGGCTACGACAGATAGTTTGGGTGGTCGTTTCGGATGTGGGCTTTATCATCGTTGGCCGACTTTATAATTATTCCACAATAACGGCATTTGCGAGGATAATCCATTGTCATCGAGCAGGTATGTTACTTGAAAACGATATGGTGAACGAATTGGTGCGGTATTTTTGACGCCAGTTGGGATGGAGATGGAAATTATGCAATATAGTATGAGTACTCGCTAGTTATTCCCTTGGCTAGTTGGCCTTTTTATATGGCAAGTAAAGAATTAAGTGGGGTCTGTTCAATAAAGCATGAATACAGAGAGTAAACATGAACATATCCAGAGCTGTACAATTAGCAGTACATGTCATTGTTTTGAGAACATCGCATGCTCGAGATTTCATGTTGTACTTGGAATTCCTGAACATGCAGTGTACCTTACGTGCACGAATATTGTGTCATATTTATCATACAATTGACATTCAAAATTTATTTTATTTGTAGCTATCAAATTCAACATTCGCTTTGCTAGATAACAAAAATGACAAAAAATAAAGCGGCAAGTACATTAGGTTATATGACCGGAGGGTGGCTTTCCTCAAAGTAGTCGACCGCATCTTCACTCGACATTAGATTCACCCCACAAATAAAGCAATAGGTGGGATATGTTGTGATTATCAAGGCAACATGACGCATGGTTACAGTTGTCGTTACAGTAAGGCAAAGTTCTTGTGGCGCTTGTCGCGAAATATAACAAGTAATTAATAAGGTAGAGCGAGGCCTTTCTAAGCGAATATGTGTCCGTAGCTGGGTCTTTTTATAGCAATGCTAGCTTAAAGAAAACCAACACAAAAGATATGCAGGTACTCAGCATTAGATCACTATTAGGTCATTGTATAATTGTGCTAGCGAGTAACCGGCTCTAAATACCAATAAAAAGGAAGTTGTATTAGAATACAACCTATGAACAACGTCAACCAAAGTCCGAAAGCTATGCTGGGCTATTGTAGCCGCTCGTTCGAGTCACCATTCCGGCCGCCCGACCATTAAGAGCAGGACCAAGCTAGCAGTCCTCCAATAATTATCTTGGTCTCTATCTATCACTCGTGTTTTGTCGGAAATACATTTATTCGCTATACGCGAACTCCCATGTATGAACTCGGACAAAACAATGTATTCATAAACAAAATCAGAAAATTGTAATAGTTTTGAATTGCACAGAGTAAAGATATATGTATTGAATTGTTATATGTGAACAATCATAGCTACAAGAGCAGTTTAATATATTCTACTAACTCGGGGTGCTGTTCATGGCAGTGATCGACTGCTTCTTTCTCCGATCCAAACATCTTCCCACATACCGGGCATAGGCAGGGAGCATTTTCTTTCATCGTGCCAATGTAATGAACAACTCGGTCAGTATTTGTAGTTTAGTGTAGCTAGTGCGGTGTTTGTTAGGAGAAAATTAGTTTATAAACGAGACTCCTCTAGGCACATGGACATCCTTATCGCTGCCCTTTTTATAACAATCATAGCTAAATGTAAATCTGACCAAGCTAAAGGAAAACGCTCAACCACGAGGAAAGCCAGAGTAGTAGTACAATTGCAGTTCACGATATACAACATTCTAGAAACGGATGAAAGAATTTATTCCGGCTAGTAAATGGCCACAAGCATTCTCAAAACAACCGCGTGATTGGTCATCAAACAAAACTAGACAATGTGAAGTTGTACGTTTATTGTTGGAATAGCCCAGCGATATGCAACGACATGTGAGGAAAAAAAAAAAAACAAAAAACAGACGTACACGCATGGATGCGGATTGCTGAGAAACTAAACAAAATTTGACAAGAGTGGATCACTTGACAAGGACGACCATATATTTTATGGTCAAGGATAATAGCCGAAGGGCTGACGTGGGAAAGTTTGTCAATACTAGACTAGGAACCGCCCAAGGCTGATGGGTCAGCTTATCTAATTCAGGGGGAAAACACAAAAGACAGCTTGAAAAAGTAATTTGCCGCCCCGCCTATTAACAGAGGCGGGGACGGGCACGCCCAGAGCGTGAGGGCTCAATACCTGAAGTTATAGGCTAAAAAGAAGAAGAGGCAGAAGAAACTAAGGGCGGGGCTTTAGTCGGTTCTGGGGCAAATATTAACGTGTTCTCCTCAGTCAGCTAGTCGGTCAAATGAAATGCCGATTTGACAAATTTGTAGCTATAAAGTCGAATATTTAATTACAAGACAACTAGAATAACACTCAATAACGAGTTAAGTATATTGAATAAACCATCTGCAAACAATTATAGCCATTTCATCGCTTAACGATCTTTGAACAACTCGGGGTGGCATTTTTTAAAGTGATCGGCCGCTTCCAAGTCCGAGCCTAGTACCTTCCAACAAATTAGGCATGGTCTGGGCCAATTATCTTTATTCATGTCAATGTAGCGAGAAACTTAGACAGTATGTATAGTTTAGGGTAGCTATCTTGGTGCTCGTCAGGGTGTATTAGAAATATGAACACAATTGTGCATAGTCCTCCTCGGCAAACGGACGCCCAATTGTCGCCTATTTATAGACAACTTTACTAAAAGTCGGCCAGGCTGAGCCGTATGTGAAAACCCAACCTGTAGGCTTAGCTAATTGTACAATTATAATTCAAACTAGGCAGCAGGTCGTTTTGCAGAAATTACATGGCCATGAGCATTATTTATCAAAGAACTAAAAATGAGTTTATTGTTGGGATAGCCTTGTGATATGCAACGACATGTGCCTTCAACATGTGCCTTCATGTAGCAATCCAAAGGTAGCCAACAGCTAGCCCATATTAAGGTGTGGTGTGGTCACACGATCATCAGTAGACGCTGTAGAGTGGCTACATGTCTACGGCTATTGTCAGATTTACCTCTATTGATTTATTAATTTTTGTCCGCAAATATGGCCGAAGTGATAGCGTACGAGGACTCGCCGTTGGCACAATACTTGCGAGATATCGATGCCTCAGAGACATTTGTGGCTGAAGACAAGCCAGAAACTACCGACAGTGCCGCAGACAAGTCGCTTAAGGGATCATTATCCGATGACTTTAACTTGTGCAAATGGCTTAGTCGGCAGGCAGCCCGTTCATCTGACGCACAGGATAGCCACAAAATAGTTAGCACAATCGTCAAAGAGATGCACGCCCGCTTTGTTAGTGCGCTGGCCGACTCGGGACTAGTTGCCGAGCGCTACACGCCTCGACCTTGCCGTATTGCTCTAAAACCATTAGGAGTAAACATCCCGGCGCTCTTTCCTAGCAGTACCCTAGGGATTGTTGGCCTATTCGTCATGCTGAATATGCCGTCGGTATTTATATGTGCGCCATTAGCATTTCGGCCAGGAGGTCTCGGTGGCTTGCATTGGGGCATAGTCCTAACCCTGTTCCTTCTCATGCTGGGCAACTTTGCGATATCAGTCTTAATGACTGGGCAGTCGATTACGCAGCTGTCTCAGCGGCGAGTCCCGATAGGCAAATGTGACGAAGCCTTGGAGAATTTCAACGGCATGGTATTGAAGTGTCGTGCGATGGACAGTACAGTTCAGCGGGCGCTTCGGGTAGTCATGGATGTTGACTTTGTGGCTCGTGGATTCAGACTGCCGCAGTATCGTGGATCGCAGGCTATCGCATCCGCGACAGGACGCGGCTCAGCATGGATGGCGGAACATGTACGGCAGGCAATTGATTCGGCGTTGTCTCTGAGCATAGATACATTGGCGGATATCATTGAGCGTCCTAAGCAACAATCTCAACAAGGCGAAATGGAGAGCTTCCTAGATTCCGACACTCGAATGTGCATGGCCGATCTTAGAGCGCAGTTAGGTGATGGTAGCGAATTGGAACCAACGTCGCTGGAGGCGCTCAAGCACAAATTCGCAGTGCACTTTGCCATGCGCAAACTGTGGCTCGAATCGGTGATTCGTACTCTCGAGTCATATACAGATGATGACATCCGGTCCGAGCAGCTACTACCCATATGCGAACTTTTAGTACCCGGCATTGTGCGTGTGTCAGAGACAGCAGGACTTTCGGCTAATCGCGTCAAAGAGGCAAGCGAGGCGCAATATACGGCAAGAAAATGGGCATCGTTAGCGGCCACCAAAGCGGATTCAACTGGCAGTCATCACCCACTGGTTCGCTCTCTCAGCAGCATGTCAGAGGCTTTAGAAACTGTGCGTGCCAAGATACTGGTTTGCCGCGAGTGTGTCAGTATGGTCGAAGACGATGTTGTGGGCTCTGAGGATAGGCAAGCTGTGCCCTCGCCAGAAGAAATCGCTCGCGTTTTTGCCTCGCTAAAGCCCGATATCGACGCATTAAACCATTTGTATCAGGCATCTGTCACCAGTCTCGCGTTTTATGACTCTGGCTCCGAGCCAGCCAGCAGTGACAAGAACGACTCTACATCGACAGTGCCTGCGGAGCTGACTGATTTTGAGCTGGGCTTGACGACAATCCCCGAAGGCACAACAGTGTTTGGGTACACCCCCTTTGGAGGCGACAGTTTGGACGCCCCCGAGCAGATATTCGAGGCTGATATCGAGCAAGAGACCGGTCAGGGGAGACTCAAGGTAGTGTATAGCGAGAGATTAATTCAAATGTCTGTCGGCATGCCACTATTGCCAATACTGATTGTGCCATGTACTCCAAATCTATCTGTGTTGTAGTCGTCTAACATCGATCGCAGCGAGCGAATTCGTCTGTCTAAGCAAAAACGAGCCGAAGAGGTATGCTTGTCACTGCTTTCACGACGTTCTTGGGCAAATATGTGTATGACACTAACCACATATATTCTCACTCTGTAAGGTTGTAGCAAGTCGCGAGCACACGCAAAAACGATATTGTTTACATGATGTCGGAGCTAAAGACGGCCATTGATTCTCGGTCAAAGACCTCGACGAAGAAGGATACGTCCAAAGAGTAGGGCACGGCTAGTTTGCGGGCAATTCACGGACAAAGTATCCGTTTTTGTGGCCCAGATCTTCATACTTGTCTGCTATTGCCTGAGCGTCGGTTCGTGTGTGATATGCGCCATCCATAGCATGCTCGACTCCATTTGTATCAACGCGATAGACGACAAAAGTAGGCGAGGCCGTAGCATCGTTCACGTCAGACCTAGTGTTAACGGAATCTGTACTGCGCTTCGTCTTCAGCGTTTTGGCAAGTACAGATCGATTTATAGTACAAAACTTGGAACGGCAAGCGAAATACATTGTAGCGAAAGAAAAAAATTACAGGTGAAGAAAAGAAATGAGAAAGTGTACCAGACGCCTCAAAATACTTGTGCTACGAAGCATACTCCAATTCGATAGGCCCCACGCTGCCCCTTTTTTTGTTAAGGCTAGGCGATAACCAAGTCGTCTCCCTCTGGATCGTAAATGGGCTTGAATCTGGCATAGACTCTGCGTAGCTCGTCTAGATATTGCGCGTGTACTCTATTGATTTCGTCGTACGAGGGATTAGGATTCTTCGCTACGAACAGCGGCGATCCAAACACGGCAGTTAACTGAGTTCGACGAGGTATTAGGCCAAATCGACCATAAAACACAGGCAATGCAAACATCATTTTAGACTGTAACCAGCGCTGTAATCGACGCAGCACTGGGTGTTCGACTTGCAAGAATATATCGTTCTCGCCAAACACAAACGTCGGCACCAAATGCGCACCAGCCATGATTGCCTCGCGTACAAATCCTTTACGATTCTTTAATATGAGCTGACGACTGCCTCGGTTCGTATACAGGCTTTCCTTTGCGCCACCGATAACTATACCAACGCTGTGTCCATTGCCGCGTGCCAGACATTTTCGTATACTAGT
>JANBQS010000247.1:0-24389 GCA_027577415.1 Coemansia sp. RSA 922 | reverse complement strand
CACGATGCACTCCAGCGGCAAGCTGGTTATCAATGAGGTTAAGACTGTCACCGCAGGCGGTAACAACGAGGCTGCCGTTGCTGGTAGCCCGACTCCCGTTTCGCAGGCACCAGCTCCTAGCAAGGCTCCTACCTCACAGGCAGCCGATATCCCGGTCGCTCAGAATAGCCCTGCCGCCGTGCCTCCCACAGCTGCATCTCCTCCCGCGGCTGCGTCTGTTCCTGCCAAGGCCTCGCCGTCTTCGCCTCCCGCCGTAGCTCCCGCTCCAGCTCAGACTCCAGCTGCCTCTCAGGCTCCTCAGCCATCCGCACCAGCCGCCTCTCAGGCACCCCAGCCGACCAGCGGTAACCCGGGCGGCAACACTGGTGGCAGCACTGGTGGCGACTCGTTTACTGGCGACGGTACTTTCTTCTCTCCAGGACTGGGCTCATGTGGATTAACCAACTCTGACAGCGATCTAATCGCTGCTATCCCTGCGCCTCAGTACGGTACCAATGCTAACCCCAATAACGCCGAAGTCTGTGGAAAATGTGCCCTAGTCAAGGGACCCAAGGGTCAAGTCAAGGTAAAGATTACTGACCGCTGCCCTGTGTGCAAGACCGGAGACCTTGATCTTTCGCCTTCGGCGTTCCAGCAAATTGGAGACTTTGACGCTGGTCGTATTCCTATCTCGTGGTCGTTTGTCGCCTGCTAGATTCCTTCCCCTTGTATAAACAAATTATTGTATGTTGTAAGAGTCGTTTATTTATTAGACTAAATAAACTAACCATGCTCAAAAAAAATCCAGTATTGCTATATGTCAGGCTTTTGACGTTACCATTTGCGTCTGATGCTCAATCATCCAATTCAACGACGAGCGCTCAGTGCCTGGTAGGCTTCGTGGAGTAGATCGCAAAAAGATATTAACAACTTTATCAATATCCCCAGGACTTACTTTGGACTCCACTCCAGTAGATATTCTCTGGGCTTTAATCTTGGCCATCGACGGTATAGCAGTCACTTGCAATTTGTACAGCCCACAGTGTACGCGAAACTGCCATCTATATAGCTTGAATCGTGGCACATATTTGCGTCTCCTTAAGAACATATGCAAAGCCCAGAACCGAGTCCGCAATTGGTTCAAATACTCAACCGAGAACCTCGATCGATCAACACACCGGACAAGAGCCCGTTCCAAGCGAAAGAACCCCATCCCACGAAAATACCCACGCTGGAGATAAGTAACCACAGTAAGGTCGACTATTCGACGCAGAAACTCGGGCGAAGAGGCAACCCCATGGTGGCCCATGAGATGCACAAAGAGCTGTAACAGCCGGCGCGGCTGCCTCCCGTAGCTAAGCAGGAGGCTCTCGTAGTATGCCTGCACTGCCAAGTTTCCCGAATAGCGCTGCCCGACAAGGCTAGGCGGCAGCTCAGGCAATATGCGCAAAGACAAGTTACTGGCTTCAGAGTGATGGTTCGCCGCCAAGTGACTGTGTAATATCGCCAGTGCCTCGGGAGGCGGCTCAACTCCCAGCCGCAGGTACTCTGTCAGGATAGCTCGTCGCGTGTGCTCAAATCTGAGTAGCGGGTCCTCATAAATCGCGACCTGCTTGATCGAGTCTGTCGGCTCCAGCAAGCTAGGACAAGTATACTGAATGCTAGCAGGCTTTGTGCTGCAGATTTGGTCAGTGAGCCGAATCATCGCCATGTTGCGCAGCAGTCGAGTATACTCCAGCAACAGCTCCGGCACTTGCACGCCCTCTTCGCTATTCCGAGTAGCTTGGCATAGAGCCGATGTCAAGCGCAGTACGGGCACAGCCGACTGCAAACGATAGCTCCACGACCCAGCCTCCACTATAAGCCACCGAGCAAACAACGGCGACGGAAACCGAGGCTGAATTATTTTCTCCACACTCGCGTAGTACCGCTCAATACAGTCAGCAACACCGCTGTCACCAAAACAAAGTTTCAGTCTAGGAACAAAGAATGCCGCCCTAGCGAGTCCAGCCGCCAGTGGACTGGCGATACCCACGGTATTGGCATCTCGGTGAGTGGATAGCGAAATGTCTAGCTCGTTTCCAAGCAGTGCCAATTTGAACTCGTCGTCGACTAGCGCCGATTGCTCTCCAACCAGTCTTCTGAATTCGCGGTGACTCCTAGCCGCCGATGCTTCTAAAAGACGACGGCCGTAGTCACTCTGTCCAAGATCAAGCAGCTTGCGAATGGCAATGGCAAGAGCTCCCATCGGCCACTGCGCCTGCACGGTCAGTCGATCAAATTGCTCGAGTGCCAGCTCGGTTGATGGCAAGTCTGCTCGGCCAATATACAAATGAGCGAGTGCCAGTACCGAATTGGCAACCTCAGCCGATTCGACCTTGTCGCCCACGAGCTTTAATGCCGAGTTACCGTGAGCAAGCATTGCCATCGATATTGTATCAGGGATGTAATGACACTGGTGGTTCGCCATAGCTAAAATGTAAAACGCAGTGGCCAAGGAAAGGTTGATGCCGAGCTCGCAGTCGACGCGTGAATAAAGATCGCTCAAGAACCGCATACTAATAACCGACGATTGTAGCACCCAGAGTACTAGCGGAATATCCTGTCGCAATAGTGTTAGACCAGCCAAAGTATTTGCGCAATTCGTCATATCTCCTCGTAGATCATAGGCAACCGCGCTCGTCAATGTCCACAACGTAGTAGCCTTGCAATGTCGATGTCGAACACGCCAAGATATCTCATTCAAGCAATCCGCAGCCCCCAAAATATCAACCGACTGTCCATCCCTACGGCCCTTATCCAGCGTCCAAGTCAGAATTTCCAAAGCGCAGCGATCAAGTAACTCAAATGACACGCCAGTGGGTTTACCCAATCGTATATCGTTGAGCATGCGCTTGAGTACGAGATGGATACGCGTGGGCGACTTCTGGGTTATAGCTAGATCTAAGAACCGTGTGAATGTTTCAAACATTGTACTAGCTTGCTGCCATGCTACTTTACGCTTCGCCGCAAACTTTATCCGCTTGGATTCTTCAATCCCTGAAACTATGCTCTGTGCCACGGGCAGCCTCCTCCACTGCTGTTGTCGCGATATCACTCGAATACGGCCATAGACACTTTTAGGCAACGACAAACGTTGCATTTAGTTAAGCAACTGTTATAAAAGCAAGATAAAAGTAATAATTAAGAGTTTTAGTAGGTGAAGGAATTGGATTAACGTTCTGGCCTATCGCAAAAACAAAAAAAAATATGTGACCACTTTAAGCCAAGGATCCAATTGTTATGGATCTTAGGCTACACATATTTTTTTTGTCACTTTAATCTTCTAAGAGAATAAACCACGTAGTCTAATTAGAATGATATTGCATAAATAAATAAATAAATAAATAAATAAACCAATAGCTTTTGTCAGTCATCAATAGCCTGGACCTTTAGACTCCGAAGGTGACCAAGGAAGTCTGGAGCGACATTACAGTCCACCATTCCTTGTATGCACTCCTTGACGCCCTCAAGAGAAGTGGCACGGACTTGCAGCGTAGTAAGCGAGGGCATGGTGCACACGAAGTTTAACAGCAAGCCGCGGTACAATGCTAGCTCGTATGTCAACGTATGCGTTGATCTTGACTCATAACTCAGATCAGATGGGTCGTCATCGTCGTAATATCGCAAACCATCCGCCTGTAGGAATTGCAGAGATTCGCATGTGGGGACCAACATCTCCTCGGCATCAGGAGACCTCAAGATACGGTACATTTCCCACGTAGAGGGAATGAGTTCAGAAATGACCGAGTGCAAAATCAGTCTCCTAAGGTTGGAAAAGGAACACAGCAACAATTCCAATTCAGCCACGTCGATTTCGCACTTTAATGTCAGAGAGACTAAATTCTCTTCTAACGTGTCAATACCGAGATCTTTAAACTCGAAACCCCTACAGAGAGACATCTCCAGATTCAGCGCCTGGACATTCGAGTTGACGCTGTAGAACAGGATTGACAGGCAGTCTATGGCTAAACCTTGGTCAGCAAGAGAGAGACGATCTGTGATACGCACGGAAAGGCTGCGCAGTCCGACAAATCGCGATAGATTCCACTCGTGAGTTATCATAGCCATTGAGATGTGGATCGTGAGCTTGGATATTGGGCTAGTGGCAAATAGTGACAGGAATTGGCTGAGGTCATAGGGAAAGTGGCG
Source organism: Coemansia sp. RSA 922 (assembly GCA_027577415.1). Taxonomy (NCBI): domain Eukaryota; kingdom Fungi; phylum Kickxellomycota; class Kickxellomycetes; order Kickxellales; family Kickxellaceae; genus Coemansia; species Coemansia sp. RSA 922. Next base: position 20,219 of record JANBQS010000247.1, on the reverse strand, counting down.
AATCTCGAGTTTCGTCAACGAGGGAAATAGCGGCGTGCCAAATTTGGTCGACGAGAGGTACCGGGTTGTGTTGTCGTCTGCCTCTGCGTTTGATCCCGTAGTTGCCATATTGCGGCCAGCGCCAATCACTAGCAGCATTTCGACAAGGGTTGGATTTCCGCCAGAGTCACGAAATCCCAGAGAAAGTGACTGCATACGCGAAAAGACTAGACTGCCATCAGATCCGTCATCTACCACAAATGAATCCCAGATTCGGCCCGCAGCTATATGGTTCAGCGACAACTCTACGAGAGGACTGGCTAGTACTAAAGGAAGACGAAGTGGGGGTCCTCTGTCCCTGTTGTCAACGTGCAAGCGACCAATATTAATCGGCAGGATCACTTGTGGACGCAAGTCACGCACAAGTCTGTGCTCAGGGAAGATGCCAGGTAAGATTCGCAAAGATCGCAGTGACTTTGATCCATACAAACGCTCGGCAATCAGCTGGTAGACATGCGTGGTAGTATTATAGATATGCCCGCCAATTCCCAAGAGAACAATATCGCTTAGTGATGGCAAGGCCAGAGACAGCAACTCGCAGAGCGCGTTTCCGGCTTCTTGACCATTTTCCCTACGGCCAAACGATCTGCCGAACTCACAGCCGCTAATGTCAATACGCAGTTTCTCGACTCTATGCCACACAGTCTCTCCCAACCCGATACGTCGCAATATACGAGCAAGCTGATGCGCTGTCTGCAACTGGCCCTTTACAACAATCTGCATATTGCGAACGACATTGACAACATTAGCTCCAACAAACAGGCCCAAGTTAGTCCGCACTCTGTTACCACCGCTGCTGCGCGCTCTAGTTTTAAACCCAGCTTCGTCAACGTCTATGATAATCGTCCGGTAGAATAATGGCATCGCAACTGTGCGCCACTGACGGCTAACGCTAGCCATCCGTTGGAGAGTATGCGCATGCACCAATAATGCGCTCCGACTACAGTCATACCGTGTAGCTGGCGATAGGCAGGCAAAGACCAAGTGTAGCACGTCATAGGGAAGTGGCACGGCTACGCCTACTGGGCCGTGCTCCTGCTGTAGTAGCTGCCTTTTCTTTCGAGACGGAACAGCCCTTTTTGAGGGCATAGTATAAAATATTAGAAAGTAAAAAAATTATGCGAGTGCTTTAGAATAAAAAAGGGGGGAGGAAAAGGGGACACGACGACATCAGAGTACTTTTCTGTGTTGTTACCAAAGCTATAATGGCAAACGTTCGTGACATGGGGCGATTGGCCACCCTGATCTGATCTATGTAGACATGTGTGTGCAGCTTGTTGAGACGCTCCGAGCTGCGGCGATCTCTGAGTTGGCCAGTAAATATGGCCCGCTTATCTGCAAGATGGAAGTCGAGGTTCCTTAGCTTGCTAATACTCACATCCGCTTATTTATTCACTTATATTTGCTCATAATACTTACTCGCCAACATATACCTAATCGCTAACAAACCTGTTCACACACATATCAGAGATCAAAGTTGGATTATTGGATTACGAATACACCTGACTAGTTGATTGCTGTTGGCTCTTATGTACTTTCTCATGCTATATCCAACTTAGGCAGCGTTTTACTTTTGGAACATCGGTAACACCAGTGTGGGCAAGAGTACCCATGGCTAACACAACTTGTGGCAATCGGGCTAGTACTCTACTACACGTTTTTTGCCCTTCTATTTCGTTTTCTCAGGCTTTTCGAAAATGGGTGACACCGTCTCATGTCATACAACTGCTCTGTTGTTCTGTGTAAAGTAGAATATTAATATTAGACAATTCAGCACGTAAGGCACACATCAAAGAACGCAAGCACTATAAATTAAAGAAGATTATTATTCATGATGACCAAACAAGAAAATTGAGTAAAATTAAATAAGAATGAAGTTATTCCACAACTCTAATAGAACGAACAGGTGTAAGATGAACCAAGCCACGTTTAGAGCCTGGTTGTTATAAACTTCTCTACTAGTCAGAGTTGAGAACTAGCTGTTCCAAATTCCCCCAATGCCTTTTTCCAGCAACTAGCATATTCAACGGCTATCTAAAACAAAGATATAATCCAGTAGATGTTAGGGCACTCAATGGAACAGTCAAAGTTGGCTGTAGCAATTACTGAATGGGCCAGTATACAATCCCGCTTCTCCGTCAGAAAGAGAAGAAAATAGCTACGTTTTCTCTATTAACCTCATCCGTTTACTTCATACTCTCTTAAGCTCCGCTTGTATCTATTCGTCAAATATTAATAACCGATCTTTTTATATCGCTTTAGTGGGAGCATACTCCGTTATTAGCTTCTCAATATCAAGCACTATATCCCCTGTATCATAGGTCGCATTCATAGCATGGGTTAGCTCCTCCTCACTTCCAAAGAATATATAAACATGACGCTCTTTATTCACTTCGGTTGTTTCATAACCAATTATACCTACTGTATAGCCAGTACCCAAAATTATTGGGCATGATGGGTAAATTTCTTTCTCGGCTTGTGTAGCTAGAGAACCTTTCGCCTGATCAATGGTTTTTCCCTTTCTCGCAACATGCCCTTCAATCTTTAGGTCGCCACCCACTTTATAGGTAACAGCATAGTAATAATAAGTCATAGTTGGAATAGCTATAGCAAGCAAGAACGTGTGTGTTGGATGAATAAAAATGCGGTGTGTTTGGTAGATATTTTGAAAAAGGCCAAGAAGTGGTCGCAGCCGGCTTTTTATAGCAGAGAAAAAGAGAAAATCCCCCCTGTTTGCTGTAGGAAAAAACCAGAGTAGGTAGGCTGTTCAGTACAGCAATTTTCAGTGAATGTGAAAGAGCCAAAAATAAGTTGGGAAAGGCCAGTTTTTTCTTTACATCAAAGGACATACGTCATGGCCTAATTGAATTGCAGGACTTTCAAAGTGCTGTTTCTTTTTATAGCAGCTTGCTATGTGCATTCTGCTTCCCTTCATTGTCATCAACAGCGATGAAGCTAGAAAATGACATCATTAACATACTTTGCCTCAAAGGACAAATGTGCCAGGTTGTAGACTGCAAAACTTATTACGTGTCGTCATGTTTCGCATTCTACTGTTCTATGCACACTTTCCTTTTTCTTTGCCAAATGCGAGTAAGCAGAACAACGGGGAAGGCTATTTTCTTTGTTTCAAAGAACACACGTCATAGGCAAGTTTTCCGAATTGGCATGTTCGTTTTCTGCTTTTATGTGCATTCTGCTCTTCTTTCTTGTCACCAACCGAGAAAGAGCCACCAAATGACATCATTATTTTCCTGTTTTCTTTGAAACAAAGAAGCAGGCAATATATAGATGACTTGCACTTTGCCTCAGAGCTGGCTGATGTCTTTACTCGACATTTTCTCCTGCTTCTAGGGATGTTCGCCCCTGCTAGGCAGCAGCCAGAGCTGAAAATTTTGCCATCGTTATTCTCCTCCCTTGCTTATAAAAATGAATTTTTGTTGCCACACCTACCTTAGCTAGTTCTTGGCTAGCGTCAACATGACCTATTTAGGTAGCTGTTATTTGACCTATGGAGCTTGAATTCGTTTCCACGCAAAACATGAATAAGGTGATTAAACAACATGGCTCTAATAGCGGTTGGTCCCATGTGTCTGAGGACGACTTGTCATTTTCCACTTCCTCATAGTCAAAGTTTCTGAAGCCACATCCCACCTACGCTTCTTTAAAGGACCAACGCTCTGCTCAGCCCTGGCTGCCGTAGGAGATCCAGTTGTTCCCAGAGCCACAAGTGCATCCCTTCTGTGCTCCACTATGCGTATAAGTTCCGCCACAATCTCTTCCTCAAAGTCGTCACACCAGACAAGCGGGTCATGTAGTCCAGTGAGTCGCATTGGTCGCGTCTTCTAAACTTGACCCGAGCCCCATGGCACCTCAGGTCAAGAAAAAAAACATTCTATATATCAACCACCAGCCGACGGGGTCATTCCTCTTGTGATGTCATTGAATTGGTACACAGTGTCCAAGTGGGAGTGCTTTTCGTTGGCGGCAATGAGCAGGTCAGATGAAATCCACGACTTGATGGGAGGACGGCAGGAATATCTGTTTGGGCATGCATTTCGCTCTGCCTGGCTAATACCAAATGTACCCAACACGCTTATAGTGTATAGCAGGCCCTCCATATCGTCGAAAAAAGTGTCTTGGCCCTGTGCGTGCACCCTTTTGTGTTCATTAAGTGTCTGGGGATCTAACCGGCACTCCAAGCTGCAAGTAGATAGGGAGAGCATTATTTCAGGCACCTCAGCATTGGTTGCATCGGGACTACCAACAACACAGGAGGCATATCCAACCCCTTCCAAAAAGTTTTTTACTCCGTCTGCCGTCTCCTGGTACTAAATGGCAAAGTCGCTAATATTGCTGTGTATAACCTCGCACTTGACTTACGCCGCATCGAGTGCTGTCATAGCGTCGGCGATTGCAATAACATGTCTAATAAATGGGTCAAATCCAAGACAGTCGACAGGGCACAATGACCAATTAATAGGCAGCGAGATAAATGCCTGATGCCCTGTTACTTAGTGAGCGTGGTGAACTAGAGCGTATAGAATATATAATAAAATATTAGCGTATATAGAAGTGTGAACAAGAATCCAACTCTGGATGTCGACGGGTTAATGTTTATATAGCCTTTTTCATGGCCTGTTTCCGTAGACGGATATACGTCTTTCCCGCTGCCCTTGGTGTCACTGAGTAGAGCCTCTTTGTAGGCGGGCGATCACCTATTGGTGGCGAGGCTTTTGGGCGTTGAAAGTCCGGGACATCCGGCAGACGTGTAGTGTCGTTATGTAGACCATTGGACTGAGCACGTGGGTCGGCGCACTGTCCTATGACGCGCGTAACAATAGGAAGGAAATGAGGAGAGCTATTTGACTTGAAATTCAGAATTGAAAGACATTGTTACAGTTTTTCTGGTCACTATTTGTCACTCTGTATTAGATCTGACGTCAATAGTCAATGGACGCTCATTGCCAAGATTGTAAGGCGAATGGTATGTACCCGCGGGTACTTACGTTCGCCACAGCAAAGAGATTTATCATAGAGGTCAATACTAGCTGTTGTGTTGTCTAGTCCAAAACATGTCATTTGCCAAGTTTTGATCCAAGGATTTATAGCGTAATTGTTTTGTGACAATGCCATGCAGGGCGGCTCATCTATTCTTGTGGCTCAACTCATGTTGATTATCTGCTTGAAAAAAGGCTTTTATTGTCACATGTACACTTTCGGCATAGTTAGCTCCCGTGTCTACAGGAAAAACTTTTTTCGATCATCTTTGCATTAACTAACAAAACCACCTATTTATTTCGCACTCTCCTATCAACAACACTACTAGCATATCTACTGTCTTGGGTATTTTGCCATGGACGGAGAAGAAGTCGAGCAGATCTTCAACACGGTTGAAAAACTGGTAATATCTCATCGCGCATTTAGTACTTTGTTTGCTCGAGTGGAGGCAACGGAGAAGGCCATCCAGGATCTGAGGAGCCGCTCTACTTGCTTAGGAGGAGGACACGCAGCGCACGTCGGCCATGGTCACAAGGAACCGGCTCTAAACGGTCGTGGTAATAACAACAGGGGTAACGGATTCACTGGCAGCGTGCGTGACAATAATGTCAAAGATGTTTTAAAGTCGGTAACCAGCAAGCGCCTGAACGAGATCGGACGGGGCATCAGTGCTAAAAAGTCAACATGGACCGATCTCCGCAAGCAGTACTCGCCTAAAGGATCGATGTTTTCGCCAAAGCGGTTAGCCACCGGCAAAAAGGCGACTAATGGCAGCACGCAAGCCTCCGACATGGATAGCAAGCTCGCAGTGGACGAGGTGTATAGTCAAGTGGCGGCGATGGCAGCCTACGGAGTGGAACTACTACGCATTGCGCTGAGCAATCCGCAAGTCGACCGGATGTTGACCAAGCAAGCAAGCGACATATTTGCCACTCTTTGCGCCACGCTCACTCACACGCGCGACCAACACCGAGACGAGATTTATAGCTTGGCTGCCAAAAGGATTGACTTTCGTAGACACACCAATGGTCAAGCACAAGTGTGGGAGCCAGACTCTGAGGATGACGAGCCTTCCCGACAGAGTAGAGCCCCACAAATACCCAATGGAAGGAATGGCAAAGAGCCTGTGCAAAACGAGCGTAGTCATCCGTATCGCCGTGATCTTGGACACTCGAAGACCTCGAAGCAGCCACGGTGGCACTCGGGTGGTCGTGAACTAACCCAGAAAGGCAAAGGCAAAGCTTTACACGGTGGTCCGGCAGCGGGTACTCGCTTATCTGCTCGCATACCTAGTGACACAGACAATCGGCGGTATTGCATAGGTGAGAGCGAATCTCCTGCTGCCACTTCTCTAGCCGCAGAGTCGGACACAGACAGCATGACAGATGAAAGCGAAAGCGACACCGCTGACACTCCAGTAGCTGAGACAACAGGGGATTTAGTGCATCTTGATCCGTCTCTCGGTCGTCGAAGCGTTATCCATGCCGCACTCTTGCTCCAGGGCAATTCAGAATCGGATATTACCGCATACTTCAATCAAGTCAACAGACAAACCAACGCCGAATACGACAGATCATGGAAACATTGGGCCACTTGGTGCGTGGAGCATGGTATAGACCCTTGTATTAGGTCCGATGAAGACTTAGAGGCTTGGCTCTCCGAGGGAACCAGGTCACAGGATGCAACTATTAGAAGAAGGTCAAAGGTCAAATCCGTTTGGTCGATGGTCGAAGGAAATCCCCCGCCGGCGAGATACGGACGTAAGGGCCTATCGCCTGAGTGACTGAGAGTGTTTCTATCAGTCGAAAATTTTATTTATCTAATTCGGTATGATTAATTGTATACCTTTTCATGTCAATACTTAGCAACAGAGTAGGTAAAATTTTGTGCAAGTAAAACAAGATATGCTACATATTTTGTTTTCCCTGAACAGAGCGCACACAACCTCTATCTTATCACTAGCAGTTTGAGTCGTTGATATGTAGCATATATACTAGCCCTATCCACCACCTTAGGTCCCAGGATTTTAATTTTTTAACATGTTTATCACATTTATGCTCTACAAAATTAAAAGAATAGCTGTGAATTCGCTATATTGTTATGTGTAATTATTAAGTAGAATGTGGTAGTCAAAGTTGTCGAAGCAACTGGTAGTACAACGCATTTACTTTTACCCAAAGGTATGTCCCGCTTAGACTCGCGTCAATAGTATAGAAATAAATATTTGTTTTCGACAAATCGTTCCTTAGAAGGGACATACGTGAACTCAGTGGGTGTATTGCATCCAACATCCGCTGGTTGATAGTTGGGAAATATTTCCAGTAGGAACTTTTCATCCATACCAGGCTCAGGCGACCGGGGAAATACAAGAACACAACTGTCTCTCGCCATAATGCTTGCTCCTTCAGACTTTAATTCAGCAACCAATTTGTTGGCTTGAAGGTTGAGAACCACCATGCAATGTGATGTCGGCTGTATGTCAAAAGGAGCATGGGATGCAAGCTCTATGACACTACCAAATGTAACCGCATGGTCTGTTTCAATAACGTAAAGGTCATACCTGGCATTCTTGTTATAAAAGTATATGGCGATCTTTTGCGACATGTCTAATTCAAAAAGCGAACGAGGTAATTACTGGCAAGAGAATGGATTAAAAAAAGCAGTTGTCAAGGGGGAAGGCTATTGCTCTCAATTTATACCTAGTGCTTTCTCCTCTACAAGCGAATAGATGCTTTGAATCAAACACTCGTCCATGCTTTCTCTCCCTCCTGACCAAGTTTTCTTGCAAAAGAGTGTCATGTACTTTGAAATCGCCATTGCTCTTCTGGGACATCATGTGGTAGACAGCGATTCCTTTGTACCTCATAAACACGACCCATGTCACCATGCGGTCATGGCATCCAGTATACCCCGTGCTCGTTTGTCAAAGCCCACGAGGCATGCTTTACCAAGATTTCTCTCGATTCGTAGAGATGCGCTGAGCTACGACCGCAGGTGGCAGTGGTGATCGCTGAGTGGGCCAGTAGATATGGTCCGCTTCTCTGCAAGATGGGGATAGAGGTTCCTTAGTTCGCTATTGTTCGTACCTGCTTATTTTTCATGCTATATTCGCTCATATATTCTACTCGCAAACACATTAGCATAACCCTAAAACTTGAATACATCAGCAGGTGTAAACCCAAGCTCTCTCAAGACGCCCTGTACAGGACCCTGACCAGCTCCAATAGGTTTGGCACCACTAATAGCAGCGAGCATAGCATCAGGACCACACATCAGCACGACATCTTTGCCTCGCTCAAACCCTCTCGTAAACGCACGAACCGTATCCATATTCGGCACAGCCACTTGCGCAACCGTAGCAGGACCACGATCGACCAAGTACGAAACAGAAAAGCGGTCCCCATGAGTCTGTGCCAGCTTATCTAGCAACCCGCGATAAATAATATCAGGCTCAGTCTGCGATCCATATAGCAAAGAAATACGCGTATCAGAGTCCTCAGGATCATTCAATATTCTGTCAATAAGCTGGTACATGGGAGCCACGCCAGTACCACCGGCAATCATATAGAGATGACGGTATTTCGCCGCATAATATGGCCAGACTAGCATAGGTCCCCGCATCTCGACCTGGTCGCCAACTCTAGTATCATGGAGGAATCGCGAGAGACTGCCTCGCGGATACCTTTTAACAACAAACTCCAAAAACCCCTCGCGCGACCCCGACTCCTCATCAACGACATTAGACATGAAAAAGCCAACCGGCGTATACGTCCTATATGTCTGCACCATATGATCCTTAATATCCATGGCCCACGCGCCCTGTGCAATAATGTTATCCACGAGTTTCTCCAGTTCGTCGTCAAACCTCGGTCGGTTGACTCGGAAGCGGAATCGAACAGTGTCGGGCGTCAGTGACTCCTTTTCGATTAGTGTGAAGGGCGTGTACCTTTCTGGGTTCAGTCGCTCCTTGACCTCGGGCTTTAGCAGATCGGTGTGTAGGTGCAGGTAGTAAAGAAACGCCATGGTTGCGCCGATAGCTTCCATTGCCCAGATCATGTAGGTGCCGGGCGGTCGCTCCTTAGGCTTCTCCTCTGTAGTAGTAGTGTCTGGTTTTGGCTCTGATCCGCTAGCACTTTCTGTCGAAAGGGGTCGAAGCGGACTAGATAAGACTGGCGCTGTCAACAACGCTCGATCGCTCCAACGTCCAACTGGTAGTCGCCGACCTGCGGCTCTCAGCGAAAGAAGTCTGGAATGCGACACTAATCGAGCGAGCATTGAGAATTTTTTTTACGAAATAAAATAAAATAAATAGATAAAAGAAAGCGAGGCAGATCAAGCAGGTTCACTTTTAAAAATCAGATCCCGTTCATCGTCATCATCAAAACAAACTCTCTTCTGCTTCTTTGTTATTTTGCATTTCTCACCAAATATTCCACTTCTTTTGTTTCAAGATGTCGGCTAGCGTGACAAAGTACTCGAATCTCCTAGACATTGACACCAGCCAGCCCGATGTATACGAGACGCCGGACGTACCCACTTTGAGGCAACCAGATGAGCAAGCAGAAATTCCGCTCTCCGAAGACATTTCCATTGACTCGCTCTCCATAGATAAAGCCGCCGCTCGGTTCCGCGCCTCCGCCGGAGACACAGGCCAGTCGGCTCTATCGCGGTACCAGCGGTCCTTATTCCGCGCCCTACAGTTAGAGTCACTATCGGGCCCGCTCGAAGTATCCACAGGCAGCGTATTAAGCGAGACGCCCGAGCAGCGCTTACGCAGGCTGGTCTACGAGACACAAGAGCTTCGCGAGCAACTGGTCAGCAAGCCCAAGGACCAGCAAACCGTGGCTCTGATGAGACTCGCCAATGGGCTTACCGACGAGTTGGCTCAGCTCAGCGTTCAGTCCGAAGGCGAGTCCCTGGAGGGCGGCAGCCTAGTGTCGCGCTCCCTGTGGCAGCGCCTCAGCCCCGCCGCGGACCCACAGGCCGAGGCCCGGCCCACTATGCGTCCAGTAGCTGACAATTCGTTGCAGCTGGAGGCCCGCATATCCATGCTGGAAAAGGTGCTGGGATCGAGTTCGGCCCAGCTAGCGCGCGACGCAGCCGTGGGCCATAGCCTGGTCGACTCTGTCTCGCGACTGCGGCAGCAATTGGAGGTGCTTGCTGACCCGCAGCGCGTCGATGGTATCCAGCGCCGCATCAAGCAGGTGCTTCTGGACATGGACCGCCTGGACCTCGCTACCACGCAGGCTGCCAGGGCTGAGGCTGACACCAAGGGATCTGCCCAGCGTATCGATCCGGCAACAGTCAAGCGTATTGACGAGCTGTATGAAAAGTTTACGGGCATCGACTCGCTTATTGAGCTGGCGCCGGCTACGGCCCGCCGTCTGCAGTCCCTGGCTACCCTGCATGGCGAGGCAGCGGAGGTTGTGGCTCGCGTGGGCCGCATCGAGCGCGAGCAAGCGGGCGCCAGTGAGGAAATCAAAACTATGAAGGAAATCGCTGATAGTCTAAAACACGCTATGGCCGACAACTCGTCGACGCTGGCTGAGAACATGAAGCACTTGGACTCGCGCATCTATGTCCTCAACAGCCGGCTAGACTCTCTCAGAAAATAGTAAGCATTCTCTATCTTTTATATCCTAAAAAATATGTTATTGAAGGTCGACATGTCGGTGCTTGGTTATTTGTTGGAGGTCGATTTGCCTGAATCGCTCTGGGTTCTTTCGGTACATTTTGGCAAATGGGCATTCGTCAGGAATATCCACAGCGGGTTTAGGTACATTGAGGATATCCGACAACGAGTCGTCAGCGGGGCTCTTGATCAGCACATCCGCTGGTAATGATGAGTCTTTAGTCCAAGCATTAGTCACAGCAAACTCCATAGCCAGAACCCGCGAGTATTCCATATCCCTCGCACTTCTTAAAGCCGCGACTCTCAGCCTTGCCACCGCTAGCCACTCTTTATCATCTATGAGCGCCAGATACTTTCTCGCCCACGCCGTATCAAACTCACTCAACTCCCCGATTAATTCATCCAGGGATTTTATGCCCTGCGACACTGGAGCGAAATACCTTTCGATCTCTGGTCTCCACACGCTGATTTTGGAAGGACCCGGGTACACCGATTCTGCCATATATGCTTTGCGCAGTGCGTCGCGCGTACTGGGCGGAGGGCACGAAGCCGCAAGGAGTACGCGATCCATAGACGAGGCCAAATTCCTATGTGCAATGAATCCCTGACCTAGACCCAGATCGGTCCATTCGCTGCTACGCAGGATGAGATCCGGGTGACAGGCAATGAACACTGCTGTTCCTGGATACTCCAGGCGTGTGGACCAGTCGTAGAGCGCTGCCAGCGGGAACTCTTGTACGGGGGATAGCGATACGCTAAAGTTGTCCGTGGTTATTACGTCGGCCGTAGAGAGAACAACTCCTATGGTGCTGGCGTCTACGGGACCGCTGGCAAATACAACTACGGGTTTGGATTGGTTTAGCTGTCGCAATTCGATCTGTAGCCGGAGTAATGCTGCAAAAGCCTCCTGTTGCCTCTCGAGTGGTGGCAGGAATGGGCGTGAGTCATCCGTATTGCTATTTATAATAGCTATGGCGTAGTACTGTTCCTCGTACGCTTGTCTAATTGCATCGTGGATCTTGCTGACAGTCGCCAACGTCAGTAGCTCCTTGCTATCAACGGGCTGGTCCAAGTAATCGGCAAGATCGACCACGCACACATTATCCAACCGCCTACCAGTCGATCTCTCATCTCCGTGATCCCACAGATGCTGATAAGGACATACAGGTTTCGGAGCGCTTGCCTCCTTATACGCCCTGTACTCCTCACAATTAAATGGCTCCACGTGTTCGTTATAGTAGCGGGCCTTGGCCTGTTCCATACGCAAATCCAACTCGTGCTTGTTAACATCCTTGGTGTTGTAGACCTCGGCTAACAGGTTGTTAAATCCGGGTGCGTGCGCAAAGTCGTAGGCATCAAATCGACTGTATAGCTCGTCGACAACGGGTAAATCCATAGTGCTCAGCCATTCGCGGAGTCTCTGAGTATCGATAGAAGGATCTATGTTGGATGAGAAATAGTCAATACGCTGGTCGACAGTGGAGAGATCCAGGTCAGCAGAGGACCATGTGTAGAATTTGTGGAACTTTTGTAGCTCCTCTGTAGAAAAAGTACAGCCCTCTACTTGCGATATTTGACTCATTATACAAGAAAATAGAACAGAGTGAAAAAAGATGGTCTAACTTTTTATTTTTCTTGAGCCCAGGAAAGACGGGCTAATAAATACGGCGATTATTAATGCCTCCAGCTTATGGCAACCACTCGGCCTATCATGGACTAGACCGCGCGAATTTATTTCTTAGTTTCTTGCGCTTATCTACCGCAGGGCTCCAGAGGGCAAGTGCTGTTGGCTGACCAATTAATTTATTAAAACTTGCTGATTAATTCATGTCTGTCCTTGGCATGCATTTGCAGGTAATTTATGTCGGCCATCTCCCTCATATCACGCGGCTTCTATATGAACAAGTTGTTTGGCCCTGTCTCTCCCTTGCTCTATTTGTCTTGACTCGTATTTAGATGAAATCATGATAAACAATTGGTCAAAGACAGTAGGAGTCACATGGGAGAGCAAGTTTAAGTACAATAGTCATAGAGGTTTTGGCAATTAATGCATGTAGCTGACTTCCACCACAGCCAAATTTGAACATGTGATTGTGAAACAAGGTTGTCACTTTTTTTCAAGCGCTGCTGTCAAATTTTGTCTTTAAAAAGGGTGCAAATTGACATGAAAGAAATACTTAGATACGACTCTCGCCTCATTCATTACTACACACTTTATTTCGCCTGCCTATACACTCCAATTTTTTTATCTACGCATTCCTCGAATATGGCTGAAGTCGAATCAGCAAGCACATCTTGGGAAGCCAGGTGCAATAACTGTAACGAGGAATTCGATACTTACGAAGAGTTTTATGCCCATCTCGAGCAAGTGCATGCGGATGATGCTCACTATAATACCTCGTCATGAGCTTAATAACGTGTTGTCCAATGTAACTGGTCAGAGCATTAGGTACAATGTTTAGATATTAATCAATACAATAACCCCTACTTTTTACAAAAAAAACATTAATTCAACAGTTGTACTGTGCTATTGTATCACATGTCTGTGTTAGCCGCAGAGAAAAACAACAGCATAATTGCCATCATCTCTCTACCTATTTTCTTTAATTGGTGGCGTTTCGTATGGATAACAACGAGTAGTCAAGACCTCTGTGTGGTGTGGTTCTCTATACAATAGATAAGTTTTGCTATTATTGTCTTTTACCTTCCTTTAAAGCGGATGGTCTCATGACAATATACATACAATTGTATTGCGATGACTTGTCTTTGGCACATGCACGAGCCATATTGGAGCAATGTCAAACACGATAAAAGACCTCTTTTTAATTGCAAAAACCCCACTGTCACACAATAGCAAGACTCACATAAGAGATTACAATTATCTAATGTTCCTTTTAAAGCAAATGCTATTATCCTATTTGTCCTATAAAATGTGTCTTTGGTAAGGATTTTTCTTACAAAAGGCGCCTTGCACTTTATACTACCACATTATTTACCAATATCTTTCGTTCTACTACCAAATACTCAAAATATTTGACTATGCTCTTTTTGAATCAGGTCGAGGTTGATACGACAGACACCACCAACTTTCAGTGTCTACGCTGTAATGCCACTTTTGATACAGTCGAGGCCTACAATGAACACTTCGATGAAATTCATTATGTTGACTCTGACCCTAGCTCTGACTAGTTCCAGTAAACCACGTCTTGCAAGGCTACAGGTCAGAAGGCAGTTAGGCGTAGTGTAATACTTTGTAGTGTACTTCCCTAATAGCAATACTAACTACCCTACACCACATATATCTATATACCTAACATGTACAAGCCAATACCTTTTACAACTAACAGTAGCCACATATGCCAGTGATAGTTCCGCAAGTATGGCAAACCTGAGAAAGAATGTAGTCAAAGTTTATATTACAAATACTAGGAGGAGCTTAAGACTTGAAAAAAAGACATATCGTATGTGGATCTGCCACCTGAGCCATTCATTGTGCCTACATGCACTGTCAGTCCCTATAAGCTCCGTGGGCGGCAACTGCAGGCTGTTTTCAAGATGACCAATATTGAGCTGAATTCAAAGTGGCCTATCTATGACGACAAGGACAGGAAGTTGGAGGGCTTGAACAATAAGTGCATCATTGCCACCGGAATATACTTCTACGACATGGCCAACATCATGACAAGTAGTCTGCGATTCCGCGAGGTGCTTTGTTGCTGGGATTTTGAGGCCAAACAATTTGACATCAATTCGGTAGTCAAAGCGTATGGTATAGAGCAAGACCGATTGGAGGACGGTGAATTTGCATCACAGGAGCTAGGCAGTGTTGACATTAAAGATGGGCGGTGCCTGGTGTTCCCCAACACATACCAGTACAAAATGCCTAAACTCAAGCTAGCTGATAAGACCAAGCCTGGCCATTGCAAGATGCTTACATTTTACTTTGTGGATCCTAGTACGCGCATTCCGTCGACAGAGATTGCGCCGCTACAGCAGCAAGGTTGGTACTTTGCAGATGTCTTGGCATATGAACCATTTTGCAGATTACCACAGTTGATAGTGGACAGCATCTTGGCCAAGGTCGATTTTCCAATTTCTCTCAGGGAGACCAAGAAGCTTCGTTGGCAAGTGCCCGAGATGATGCTCCCCCAATCCAATCGCAGCTTGGAGCGCCTGTTAGATCCCCAGACACTTAATAAACTCAGAAGGGTGCACGCACAGGGCCAAGACACTTTTTTGATGATATGGATGGCCTGATATACACTATATGCGTGTCGGGTACATTTGGCATTAGCCAGGCAGAGCGAGATGCATGCCCAAACAGACATTACTGCCGTCCTCCCACCAAGTCGTGGAATTCATCTGACCTGCTCATTGCCGCCAACGAAAAGTGCTCTCACTTGGACACTGTACCAATTCAATGACATCACAAGAGGAATGACCCCGTCGGCTGGTGGTTGATATATAGAATGTTATTTTTCTTGACCCGAGCTTGGGTCAAGTTTGGAAGACGCGACCCATGCCATTCACTGGACTTACATGACCCACACTTATCTGGCATGACGACTTTGAGGAAGAGATTGTGGCGAAACTTCTACGCATAGTGGAGCAGCACAGAAGGGATGCACTTGTGGCTCTGAGAACAACTGGATCTCCTACGGTAGTCAGGGCTGAGCAGAGCGTTCATCCTTTAAAGAAACGTAAGTAGGATGCGGCTTCAGAAACTTTGACTACGAGGAAGTGGAAAATGACAAGTCGTCCTCAGACACATGGGACCAACCGCTATTAGAGCCATGTTGTTTAATCACCTTATTCATGTTTTGTCTGGAAACGACTCCAAGCTCCATAGATCAAATAACAGCTAACTAACAAAGGCCTTGTTGACGCCAGCCAAGAACTAGCTAAGGTAGGTGTGGCAGCAAAATCTTATTTTCACAAACAAGGGAGGAGAATAACAATGGCAAAAATATCAGC
The DNA here is from genome assembly GCA_027577415.1 of Coemansia sp. RSA 922. Classification (NCBI taxonomy): domain Eukaryota; kingdom Fungi; phylum Kickxellomycota; class Kickxellomycetes; order Kickxellales; family Kickxellaceae; genus Coemansia; species Coemansia sp. RSA 922. The sequence goes on along the minus strand of JANBQS010000247.1, from coordinate 4,573 downwards.
TCTGGCTGCAACCTAGCAGGGGCGAACATCCCTAGAAGCAGGAGAAAATGCCGAGTGAGGAGCTTAGCCAGCTCTGAGGCAAAGTGCAAGTCACCTATATATTGCATGTTTCTTTGCTTCAAAGAAAACAGGAAAATAATGATGTCATTTGGTGGCTCTTTCTCAGTTGGCGACAAGAAAGAAGAGCAGGATGCACATAAAAAGCAGAAAGCGAGCATGCCAATTCGGAAAACTTGCCTATGACGCGTGTTCTTTGAAACAAAGAAAATAGCCTTCCCCGTTGTTCTGCTTACTCGCATTCGGCAAAGAAAAAAAAAAAAAGAAAAGTGTGCAAAGGACAGTTGAATGCAAAACATGACGACAGGTAATAAGTTTTGCAGTCTACAACCTGGGACATGTCCTTTGAGGCAAAGTATATTAATGATTTCATTTTCTAGCTTCACCGCTGTTGATGACGATGAAGGGAAGCAGGATGCACATAGCAAGCTGTTATAAAAAGAAACAGCACTTTGAAAGTCCCGCAATTCAATTAGGCCATGACGTATGTCCTTTGATGTAAAGAAAAAATTGGCCTTTCCCAATTCCTTTGGCTCTTTCACCTTCTCTGGTTTTTCCTACAGCAAACGGGGGGATTTTCTCCTTTTTTTCTGCTATAAAAAGCCGGCTGTGACCACCTCTTGTTTCCTTCAAAACATCTACCAAACACTTCTCACTTCTCTATCAAATTATTATTTTAACGATGAGTGAAGTTACCTACATCTTTCCTAAAATTTTTAGTGGTATTATCTATGGCATGGGCCCTAAGGGTGGCGAGGATTGCCTGGTAGTTGTCGAAAGTGTTAAAGCAGAGGGAATGACAGCTAAAGAGGCAATGGAAAAACTAAAGGATGCTATTAAAAGTAAAGGATATACTTATGAAATTATCCTAGACATCACGCCGGATGGGTGTATACTCTATGATCCATCGAACGCGGTTGGTAGAAAAGATGATACATGTTTATATTTTGGTACTGAAGAAGGTCTAATTAAGGCTAAGATGTCCTATGATTATATTAATGCACATCTGTATGAAGATGTTCAGAGTCTGACACTACATTATAACCGTATAAAATATGGCCCCAGCTACTATTAGTATGAGTGATTATATGTAGTCACATATAAACTCGATTAGCAATCTGCTGCTCTCACAGTGGGTTTTGCCCTTTTCAGACATGAAATTCATTTAGTTTTATAAGAGTTTAAATAAATAACAAGGCGCTGCCTCTCTTTCCTTACCCCCTGGCTAAACTTGAACATAGCTCTGGCCACTTGCAGGGTTGGTGGGTGGATACCCACTACTCGTTAGCGCCTAGCTAACCTATCTAATATACTTCTAAATAAACGTTTAACTTGAAAGAGTGGTAGAGTGAATTGTCATTTGTCATGTCGAGTCAGCGTAAATGCTAGCTGTGGATAACATGTGTTAATAAAGATAGAGAGCCCAATTTCTCGGATCAATTTATTGGTCATGAATAAATGAGAAAGTGTGTACTGTTGATAATTTTTTTTACTAGTAGACTAATAAATAAAAAAAATATCATTAAGGGAAAACTTTGGTCCACAGCTCAGAGGGTGCATAGGTAGTGAACAAAGGTGGAGACGGGTCGTTAGGTGGATACACGGGAGTAGGAACGCTAGGAGCGACAATAGTAGGCAATTCCATCGGGCGCGTCGAGAATATTGGCGTATCGGGAGCCTTTGGCAACGGAACATTAGTTGGGACCTTGGGAGCCTCGATAGTCGGCAATTCCTCAGCGGGCTTATTAGGCTTGCGTCCAGGCTTATTCTGACCACCATGACCAGGGCGAATCATAGCATTCCAGTAACGCATAAAGTTACGAGTATATTCGTTAATCTGCCATGGTGGCAAAGTACTATATGTACCATCGCCCTTGGGTACGACGATTTGGTAGTTGGTCAGTGGGCCTAGCGGTGTTACTTGTTCGACTGGGGCGCCGAGAACAAAGTGGCAAAGAGTAAAGAAGATGGTAAACAAGGACAGGTTCATTATAAGGAAGTTATACAGACCAGCTGTAAAAGAAAAGAGGGGAGAGAGGGAGGTGGTGTAAAAAAAATGGACTCGGGGTATTGCACACAGAATTAAAAAAAAGGGGGGTCACTGTCTGGACCGTTTTATATAGTTCTGAAACTCAAACATGTCAACAGACAAAGTCGATCAAACATGTGTTGAGCATCCGAATGGAAGATTCTCTTATACGATAAACAATGACGTTTATTTTTTCAACCACGAGGGTTGTTATTTCCGCTATCCTTGCATAACACATGGCATATCCGAGCATGAGGTATAAAAAAAAAAAGTCGTATTGTCTGGTCCCAAGCATGCACATCAATATTGTCAAAGCCGAGTGCATTAATTTATTACTTTTGGTAGATCGGCAACCATGACAACGTCACAACCAAATTGCTCATATGCAAGTGGCCGAATATGCGGGAGGACCGTATCAACGGCGGGCACTCCTTCTGCAGAGCCGATATAGACCGGTGCTATAGTAATGATGAGCTTATGGACCATTCGCTCTGACCTCAAAAAGGCTCTAATGATCTGTGCGCCGCCCTCCACCATCAGCGTTCTCACGCCTCTGCGCTCCAACTCCCCTACGACTTTGTCCAGTCTCGGCCGACCCTCGTCATCCACATCATTGACCATGATCACCGTAGCACCCAGCTGTTCCAGCAACCGACGTCTCCCTGGGTCGGCATTGGGCCCTGCCACAATCCAGGGCATCTTCAAGCCCGCGTCGTCTTTAGGCCCAGTCAGTAGTCGGGCATCCACTGGAGTGCGCAGCATCGGGTCCAGAACTACGGGCTGCGGGTGGCAGGGTAGTTCTCCGGTGGGTAGTAGGCGGGCGGACAGCTGCGGGTTGTCGCAGAGTACGGTACCGATACCAACGAGAATCGCATCGTGGGTGGCTCGCATCCTGTGGGTCATCAATAAAGACGCTCGAGAACTCAAGGCTAGAGCTTGACCTTGGCGCGAAATCATGCCGTCCAAGCTCTGTGCATAAGTCAGCGTTACCTGTATTCCATCTATGTCTGGGTCGTTGGACAGGTGTCTGGAAATAAAGGTCTGTGCGTGCTTATAGTCGTCTGCTTGATCACACATGGTACCAGGGAATACTGAAAAGAAAGATAGGGGCGCTAATTATCAATTTTTTTTTCTACACGGTGGAGACAAAAAGTGCGCGCGCCCTTTTTTTGGCATGTGGGAAAAAAATAATGATGGTGCATACATTCAGAAACCCTCCCCCTCCTCCTTTTAAAAAGGTTCGAGACAAAGGTTTCTTGGTCGTCTTCTTCATCTCCAGCTTTATCTGTCTTTTTTTTATTTACGCGAAAAAATAATGTTACAAACTATCGTTCCTCGCAACTTGCGCACGACCATACGCCTTTTGGCTGGGCAGCGCAGCTACCAAGCATCGACGGCAAGTGTTCTAAACCAGCCGTTATCTTCAGCGGACCCCGAGATGTTCAAGATCGTCGAACTAGAGAAATCGCGCCAGCGCTCTGGAATCTGTCTTATCCCCAGCGAGAACTTTACGAGCCGCGCGGTAATGGACGCTTTGGGCTCTGTAATGCAAAACAAGTACTCAGAGGGATACCCCGGAGCCCGTTACTACGGCGGCAACGAGTATATCGACCAGTCAGAGACCCTATGCCAAACCCGGGCCCTAGAGACATTTGGTCTCGATCCACTCAAATGGGGCGTCAACGTGCAGTCGTTGTCCGGTGCTCCTGCCAATTTGTACGTCTATGGCGCACTGATGAAGCCTCATGACAGACTGATGGGCTTGGACTTGCCGCATGGCGGGCACTTGTCACATGGATTCCAGACTCCCGCTAAGCGCGTGTCGTTTTCGTCGGTGTATTTTGAAACCCTGCCGTACCAGTGCAACGAAGACACGGGCATCATCGATTACGACGCGTTGGCTAAATCCGCACAGCTGTTTAGGCCAAAGATTATTGTCGCTGGCGCTAGCGCTTATGCCCGCAATATCGATTATAAGAGGATGCGGGAGATCGCCGACTCTATTGGCGCCTATTTGATGGCCGACATGGCTCACATCTCGGGTCTGGTAGCTGCGGGCGTCGTCGAATCACCCTTCGCCTATGCTGACGTAGTAACGACGACTACGCACAAGTCATTGAGGGGACCTCGAGGCGCCATGATATTCTTCCGTCGTGGAGTGCGTAGCACCAACAAAAAGGGCGTCGACACTATGTACGATCTGGAGAAGCCTATTAACCAGTCTGTGTTTCCGGGACACCAGGGCGGACCGCACAACCACACGATTGCTGCGCTTTCCGTTGCACTCAAACAAGCGCAGTCACCAGAGTTCAAAGAGTACCAGGCCCAAGTACTTAGCAACGCTCAGGCATTCTCGCAATCACTCATTGACCGCAAATACCAATTAGTGACGGGCGGTACTGACACGCACCTGTTGCTGGTCAATCTTGTGAAATCGCGGGGTATCGACGGAGCTCGTGTGGAGAGAGTTTTGGAGTTGGCCAAGAT
>JANBQS010000246.1:0-24447 GCA_027577415.1 Coemansia sp. RSA 922 | reverse complement strand
TAGGCTTTTGAGGTGCTCTCGAGTCATGGACCATAGTTCGTGCCCATTCAGGGCTCCAATACAACGACTTCATCATCGAATAAAACTACTAAAATTAAAAAGAACTATATCTCAACAAACTCATTATGTCCGACTCTCCATCTCTAAATCCTTTGGCCGTCAAGTGTCCCACGGACCGATGCAAATGCGTTGTGCTCCAAAGCAAGACAGCCACTCTTGTGCAACGCAAGCCCCGCAAGGAACTGCCTAAAATTGTCAGCGACCTCTTTAAGAGTCCCGATATCCCAGAAGCCGTTAAGCGCATGATGAGTACACCAAAGCCCGACGAAAAGCCAAAGGACGACTACTACTGGATGGTAACCGACATAATGGCGTTCGACAACGTGGGCGTTTCACGTATCGTAGACGGCATAAAATACTTGTCTTGCGCTGACTGCGATCTGATTCCCATCGGGTACCACGATACTGCGATTACCTCTGCTGATGACAAGATGGAATATCTAATTGCGATTGACCGTGTTGCGTACAAGCAACAATAGTATCAAATTGACGTTTATTAGCTAAAAAGACCAACAAGATCACGCTTTGAGCAGGATACTCGGTATACTTTTTTTATGCCACATCTTAAGGCTCGAGACGAGTGGGGTCACGGGGGAACAGCGAGGAGTACCGGATGTCCTCCAAGCCCAAGTAGAACATGACAACGCGCTCTAGGCCAACGCCGCCGCCAGCATGGGGCGGGCACCCGTACTCGAAAGCCTTGATATACTCGGCCAAGTCATCGATGGGCACGCCACAGGCAGAAATACGCTCCTTCAGCATACCAGCATCGTGGATACGCTGGGCACCGGACATAATCTCCTCGCCGCGCAGGAAAAAGTCGTACGAGTTCGAGTACTGCGGGTTCTCGGGATCAGGCATAGTGTAGAAGGGGCGCACAGACAGCGGGAACTTGTCGACCATGTAAAAGTCAGTGCCATACTCCTCCCGGACAATCCTGCCCAGCTTTTTCTCAGTTTTGGTGGTAAAGTCGTCAAAGTCTCCAATATTCTCGCCGTGCTTGCGCAGCAGAGCAACTGCGTCCTTGAACTCGAGCTTCAGCGGCTTGGCGCCGACCTGAATGGGCTCGGACGGGTACTGCTTGCGCACAGTCGCAAGCTCAACCGCCCAGCGCTTCTCGAGGTTATTGAAAATGTAAATGAACATGTCGCCAATCATGTTCATGACCTCGTGGTAGTGCTCCCGGAAAGCGCACTCGAGATCCAGACCAACATACTCAGTCAGGTGGCGGTGCGTCTGCGAGTTCTCAGCGCGGAACACTGGCGCAATCTCATACACCTTGCCAAAATCAGCAGCAATGCACATCTGCTTGAACAGCTGAGGCGACTGCGCCAAGTACGCATTCCGCTTAAAGTAGTCGACACGGAACACATTTGCACCGCCCTCGCTAGCCGCGCTGATGATCTTGGGAGTATGGATCTCGGTAAACTTCTCGTTGGTCAGGTACTCCCGGAACAGCTGGCTGACGGCAGCCTGGAGCTTAAAGATAGCGTTGTTGGCGGTGGTGCGCAGGTCGACTACACGGTTGTTGAGGCGCGTGAACAGGAGAACGTGGTTCAGTGTTGGGTCCTGTTCGCGCTCCAATTCAGACCGGCTGGCAGAGTCGATCGAGAACGGAAGAGTCACCGAGACTTCGCTGATGACAAAGAGCCTGGACACATGGAGCTCGACATCGCCCACAGTGCAGCTCTTGACAGGCTCACTGGGCACAACGACTTTGGCGACAAGCGACACTAGCGACTCACTCGAAACGCTAGATAATAGTCGTGAGAAACCAAGCAATCAAGAAAAACAGGATATTAGTCACTTGGTAGCAGGGGGCCGCATAGGCAGTGCATGCAAATGATTCAACAGACGACAATTTTTCTCACACTTACCTGTTGGCAAACTTGACCATCTGCTTGCTGATGGTCTCATTGTCGACGACAAGCAGACCCTGGGCAGTGGCCGAACCCTCGCGGAGCACCAAGAAGCACATCTTGTTGCCGGTGGGACGCGATCCCTGCACACGGGCCTGGACATGGACAGTCTGGCCAGCCAGCTCAGCAGACAAGTCCTTGATCTCAGTCCACTTGGTGCCAGACTGCACCTGCGACATGTTGATTGGGGCCTTGCCGTAGTTCTCCTTGGCACAGTCGACCTCGGAGGCTTCCCGCGCAGCGCGCTCAGCTGCCTCACGGGCCTCCCGCTCCAGCCTCCTCTGCTCCTTCTCGCGCTCCTTCTCTAGCTTCTTTAGAGCCTTCTTGGAGAGCGGGTTGCCGTCAGGGCCGAGTACAATATCCTCGACTTGGGTCGCTAGCTCGGCGACCTCCTGCTGCTGTTCGGTGGTTGCGACGGTGTTGCTTTCTTGGGCAGACATATTGGCTGAACTACACGTAGAGTTTCAGAGTATTAGGTATTTGGGTGTGACCTTTTTTTTTTTTGCTTTGGGTGAATCTGCTGGGTGTTGATTCTGGTGCTCCTTACCTGCTGATTTAAAAAAGAAAAAAATTGAAACAAAAGACTATTGAAGAAAGGAAAGACCAGTCACCAAAGCGTTTATCAGCCTTTTCGCAAGTCTGTGTAATCGGTTCGATCAGTTGTGTGGCTCACGGTTCACGGTTCGCTCTTTGAAACCAGATGGACAGTAGCACTTGGCGTAGAGTTTGAGTGCGAAAGTGCTCATCTTCTTTTTTTATTCATATTGGCATTTCACTCTCTCTTAATCATGACGTCTTCGCCTACGAGCAGCAAGCAGACCGAAGTCGAGCGGATCACAAAGGAGCTACAAGCCGGAGCTCAGCACAGCTCCGCGCTAGAGCTACTGTTGGAGCGTGCTCAGCTTTACGCAGACCTGGGCGACGAAGAAAAGGCCAAAGCCGACATATCACAAGCTGCAGCTCTAGCTCGAGAGCCTGAAGCCTCGGCAGCCAGCGTAGCAGCGGTCGAAAAGGCCTTTCGTGCGATATCGGTCTCGAACACAGGTGTCGGTACGGGCAAATATGCGACACAAACGAATGATGCGATAGTTGATAGCGTAACCAAGTTTGTTGCTGAGAGTCTGAGCCCCGAGGATTCAGCGAGGGATATTGCCGAGGCCATAGGCGTGCTCAGCAGCCGAATCGCACAGAACAAGCGTGACGTCTCGTTGCTCACTGAGCCACAGTTGTGCCAACTAGTCGATGCCTTTCACACTATATGTGAGCGTGTGAACCTTACTAAAGACCAAGATGAGCTGGCAGCAGCGTTAGCCAGCTGTGTCAGATCGGCGCTGTCCCAGCTGGCGGTCCCAACAGCAACCAGTAAGGAAGCAGACAGAGACACTGCGGACAGATCTGCTTTGGTTAAAGTCGCGGCGCGTATTGCAGAGACCTGGGAGCGGCACCAAAACGATGGTCACTTTAAGCAGCAGACTTGTCGGCTTGGTGTGGCCTTGTACACTACTGCCGCTTATGCGTTGTCTACGCACGAGGCATCCCAGAATGACAGCGTCCTAAGCGAGGTCGTGCGGCGCTCATTTGCATTCTGTGTCAGCCAGCTGTGGCTCGTTGGCACGCTGCCCGTAGCCACCGCCGACGAGTATAGGGATGTCGGGCAGGGCATCTTGCGACTACTTACTGCCAGCCGTCCGCTGTTCCTGAGCCTATTTGTCACGTGTACACCAGCCATTGAGCGGCTGTTGACGTTGCTTGGCCAGCCTTCTGGCAGTGGGCGGCGGTCCATGGCTATGCTCATAGTGAGCCAGTTGGTAGCCTCAGCTAAAGACCCCTCAAACTCGAGCAGGCTCCCGGGCTACGAGCCGCCGGCCGCACGTGGCGGGGCGCCAGCGCTTGCGCTCACCAAGCTGCAGCAATGCGTAGTTCGAGTTCTGGATAGCTGGGTGCAGTCGACGGCGCAGGCCGAGCGCACACAAGGACTGCTGGCCATTGCTGCTCTGTACGAGTCTGGAGTCGGATCGGATCTAGTGGCCAAGCTGTGGCTACAAAGCGGGTGGGTCGATGAGCTGTGGGACCAAGGCGATGTGGACCTGAAGAGTACGCAGCTGGCGTTGTTGGCGTTGGCTGATGCCAGCAGCTCTGATGCGGCTGTGGGTCCGGGCATGAAAAAGGCGGGGAATGGGCTGGTCCAAGAGCTTGTGCGCAAGGGTAGCTCTAAATCAGCTACCAATGAGGACCGGGGATTGGCAGAGCTCGCAGCAGTCGTGCTGGCAAAGTGGTCGGGCGTGGCCTCTGCACCAGTAGCTGCGCCAGAGCCGGGCGTGGTGGAGGCTGTACCGACGGAGGACGCCGATCCCATGGTGCTGGCCGATATGCACATGCAGCGTATCATTGACTTGCTGGCATCCAACGCTGAGCCGGACTGTGTGGCTGTGGAGCGGGCTACCGAGGCATTGGGCTACTTGTGTCTTCAGTCCAAGCTCAAAGAGCACGTTTCGCAGAACGAAGCTCTACTAAAGGGGCTCTTTTCGTTTGCGACTAAATCCACTGTGGCGTCACTCAAGTTCAGCGTCATTATGCTGATCCGCAACCTGACACAGTACCGAGTGGTACTGACCGAAGAGCAGAAGCGCATGCGTCAGCTGCAGGAGATGGGCGCCAAGGCACAGAACAAGGCAGGAGTTAGCAAGCCCGTTGAAGAAGAAGACCAGACATTGGATGCGCCAGAGCGCGTATCGGCCAGAGCGCTGCTTGTAAGCAAGGCGGGAGCGGTCTCCTTGCTCGTGTCGGCGGTCCAGCCCCGCACGAGCCCGTCGGATAGTGTGCGGGACGCTGTGGCTGAGATTGCCGTGGCGCTTGCTACGACTCAGGGCCTGCGCGGCCTACTGGTGCAGCAGGGAGGAGTACGCGCCCTGCTGAGCATACTCACTGGCGATGCGCCCAAGGCGTCTGCTGCACCATATGCGCCACAGGCACTGACGCAGAATCGCGACAAACACGTGGCATTCGCGTTGGCCAAGATTGCTATCTCGGTGCCGCCTCACCTGGCGTTCGCTGATCCGCGTGAGCTTGTGCGGCTCCTCTTGTCGCTTCTCTTGGAGGACACTGATGCGCAGGCACTGTTGATGAAATTCGAGGCGCTTCTTGCGCTGACGAACCTGGCTAGTGCGCAGCCTGGGTCTGCTGGCGATGTGCGTGGATACTTGGCGAACGACCTTAATGGCTTTGCCATTGTGGAGATGTGTGTGTTGAGCGAGCACCCGCTTGTTCGTCGCGCGGCTACTGAGCTCGTGTGTAACCTGGTGTATGACCCAAAGGTGTTTGAAAAATACGCGGCGAATGCTGATAGGGGGATTCCAGCCGAGGATAGTAGGATCGTCGAGCTTCCGAGTGACGATGATGAGGATGGGGCAGCGACGGATTCTTATCGATCGCAAAGGTTGCATTTGCTGGTGGCGCTGGCTGATGTCGAGGATGTGCCGACTAGGAGTGCCGCAGCTGGCGCGCTGGCTGTGTTGTCTAGCGACCCACGTTGTTGCCGCTACTTGTTCCTAGTACATCCGCGCGCCGCTGACGTGCTCGGGGCGCTGGCTGACGACAGCGGCGAGGCGGCGGTGGATTTCAAGCACCGCGTCGCTGTTGTTTGGGCCAATGCGGCGTCGTGTGGAGATACTCGTGTCGTTGACAAGTTGCGTCAGCTAGGCGTTGCCGAATCGCTGCAGGGTATGGCGAATGACTCGAGTATGCCCTATTATGCGGCTGCAAAGAGTGCACTGGAGTGCTTGGCACCGAGTATCTAGCACTCAATCCGAGTTTTCCCGCACTATTTACTTTGTACTTTTTTTCTTTCTACAGTTACCCCCTCCCCCCAACACTTTGTCTATCAAACATCATCTCTTTGGGTATTCTAACAGGGGGGATGTCTGACGTGAACAGGGGTTGCGGCATTGGGGAGAAATAGAGCGGCCAACATTGCTGATTGGCTTTAATACGCCGCAAACTTGCAATCGAGGCCCATCGATGGTATTTTGATTGGGCCTCAACCATTTTTAAAGAATCGGGGATCTGCAATTGGCTCTTCTTACTCGTAGTTTATTGCTAATTTTTAATTGCCGCTGACGAAAGCAGGACCAGGGTCAAATATAATTTCGTATATAAAGCCATTGCTGCCTGGACTTTTAGCAAAATTTTTGTTTTTCCATTTCTTTTACAAAATTCTTTCAAAACCTTTATTTTTCCTATTTTATAACACAATGACTGTTTTATCTTCATCAGCGTTGTCTGACAAGCAGCGTGTTAGGCTGAGTCAAATCGAGCAAGCGTTTGCTGTGTCTACTGACCAGCTAAACACCATTGTCAAGAATATTCGCACCGAGTTATCTTTGGGTCTCAAGAACGACAATGACAGTTCCTTGTCAATGAGTCCGTCATTCGTACACCAGCGCACAGTACCCAATGGTACATCCCTGGGCATGGGCATCGAGGCATCTGGCCGTCGTATCCGCATAACCAGCGTTACATTCGACTCCGCTATCACACATACGTCGACTCAAGTATTTGTGACACCGCGTGGTAAATCTATTTCTGCGTTTTTCGAGTACACTGCGTTCTGCCTACGCGAGTTCCTGCAATCACGAAACCTCGACCACGAAGTATTACCTTTGGGTATTACTATCGGCTTACCGATTAACGAGGAGCGGATCAGCGAGCAAGCTAAAGAGGATTCACTGGATCTGTGTGGTAGGAATGTGGCACGCGAATTGTGCGATGTTTTGGTACGTGGACATTTGCCTGTCCGCGTTACATCACTCACTAATAACGCGGTTAGTAGACTGGTTGCCGCACGCTATGGGGACAAATCTACGGGAATCGCTACGTCATTCAACCACGGGGTTAATGCAGCGTATTTTGAGGACTTGGCTAATATCGAAAAAATATCTGGTATGGCTCAGGGACTAGTAGCGGTTAATACGGAGATTGGTAGATTCCGTTCAAAGACATTGCCTCTGACGCAGTGGGATCATCGAGTGGACCGCGAGTCTAGAAATCCGGGGTCTCGACCATTGGAAAAACTTGTGGCTGACCAGTATCTAGGTGAAATAGTACGTAACCTGATCACTGACCTTATGGACGAACGACTATTATTCACTCAGCAGACTGACGTCAAGACTATTAGCACAGAGTATACGTTCCATACTGCGTATATGGCTCCGATTATCGAATCCTCGCGTAATGCAAGAGCTATTTTGGAAACTGAATTCGGCGTATTGGCTGATGAGTCTGATTGTCAAGTGGTTAGGACTTTGTGCTTGGTCGTGGCTGATAGAGCGGCTTTGTTGGCTGGTGCTATGTTGGCGGCGCTGGTGCTAAAGTCAGGGAGCAGGTCGGTTGCTCTTAGTGGCGTGTTGTTTGACGTTAACGAGAAGTTGTCCACTGATGCGGTCAATACTATGCGGGGGCTGCTCAAGAGTGTGAAGGTCGAGGTCGGGTTCCAGCATCGCGGGGCAGAGGTGTTGGGCGCTGCTATCAATGCAGCAAGTATCTAAATATCATTGTAATTAGCCAAAAAGTATATATATAATTTTCTCTAACCTTTTTATTTGATGTGATTCATGTAATTGTATAGATTCCAGTGTTCTAATAATAAAACAACTTACATGCAGCAACTAAATTTAGAAATCTCCGCTAAATGGTGCGAAAAAAGCATCATGTGACGTTCTCGCCCCTTCCAAGAACCGGATGAGGGTATGCGAAAAACTCCGCCTATAAAACAGGGCAACACAACAGATTTTCTCACATCGCTTCTTTCTTACTAATCTTCTTTTTTTCTTTTTATCAAGACAAGAATGGCCGACGACTACTCTATTCCAGGTGCCTCAGCAGCGCAAAACCAGCTACTGAACGAAATAGCAGCAAGCCTACATGTAACGACCTCCCAACTCTCGGATGTTGCCAATGACGTATACGAATACGTAACCACTGGCTTACAGCAAGAGACGCAGGGGCCAGCGAGCTGGGTATCGTACATAACACCCGATATTACGCAAGACATTAGGTCAGCGATTAAGCAAGAGTCCGTGTCCTTGGGTATGACGATAAACACGCAGGCAGGTCGTCTCAAGATCTGCAGCATAAAGTTCACGAGTGGACAGCCTCCGACAATCAACAAGCAAGTATTCTACCTACGCAAGGAACAAGTATTCGAGGACATTGCGACCCGTTTGTCAGAGTTTATAAACTCTCATGAACTCGGTCCGGGTCCCTTGCCTCTGGGCGTGAATATTGATAGGCCGGTTGAGGAGACTAGCAAGCTGGGCGGACGCGTGGCTGATAACGTCGACTGCGGGCCATTTAGGAACGTGGATATCGCGCAAGCACTGGGCGCGGTTATCTTGAAGAAGCATTTGCCCGTCAAGGTGACCTCGGTGACCAACTGTGTTATCAGTACGCTGGTTGCCGCGCAGCATCGGTTCCAGAACACCAGTGTGGCTTTGATTCTCAACCACGGGATCAACGCCTCGTACTATGAGCAAACAGCGCGGATTCCCAAGCTCCAAGCCACCACAGGCCGTGTAGCTGTGAACACTGAGCTGGCGCGCTACGGCGAGCACTCCTCTGTACTCATGCCTACTCTCTGGGACCACCGACTGGACCGCGAGTCAGCGAACACTGGTACTCACACGTTTGAGAAGCTAGTGGCAGACAAGTATCTGGGCGAGATAGTGCGCAACCTGATAACAGATTTCATGGACGCGCAGCTGATATTCCCCAAGAACGCAGACGCGTCGGTGCTCGGCGAGCCGTACTCGTTCTTCACTTCGTATATGACTACCATGGAAGACCAGTCAGACGATCTAAGGGAAGTCGGCGACTTGCTGAGAGCTGGATTCAACATCCACGCATCTTTGGTCGATCGACAGATCGTCCGTGCGCTCTGCCACATGGTGACTATGCGTGCGGCAAAGCTTGTCGGCGCCGCCGTCGCCGGTATCGTGTGCAGGGCATCGGCAGACGCCGCTGTCGTGTCGATCAGCGGCCAGCTCACTGAGATGAACCAGCCCTACGTCACTTGCACCACCGATACGGCTCAATCACTGGTCCTAGGCATGGGTCTCCCCGCGCCCACTTTCAACATCCTGGGCGAGGAAGGATACACGGTGGGCGCAGCGCTAGCGGCTTTTAGCAAGTAAACTTATATTTTCCACGTTTTTACAATACCTTCAATATCTCCACTAATCAATGTATCACCGTCCTGACAGTATATCCTGCTGACCACAGCACCCACTCCTTGCCTGTCGTTGAGAAGGCCGTAGTCAGACGCATACGCCACGCGCTGCATCGAGTCCGATCTATAGTGGTGCAACATAGAGTCACTGGCAGCCATCCAGCACTCAGGCGCCATACCGCGTCTCAGCTGCACGGAGGTAACAGGCGCGCCAAACTCCAAGCTCTGCATAACACGGCCCATGCGCAAGTCCCACAGCAGCGCCGTGCCGTCCAACGAGCCCGTAACAACCGAGCGGTCGTCGAACTGCAATGAAGTAACTGCCATCTCATGACCAAACATCTGGCGGTGCGCCTGACCCGTCCTCAAGTCCCACAGCCTAAGAGCTCCGTCACTAGTACCTGTCGCCAGCGCACACTCGTAGAACTGCAATGCGCCAACAAACCCCGCATCACCAGTATCTGTACCCCGCGGCAGACAACCAGAACCGCGCCTCGCACGCGTTTTGCTAGGATCTTTGGTTGCCCATGTCAGGTCAATAGACTGTCGCAGTTGGCCTGTAGTCAGATCCCACTCTCTCACAGTTTTGTCACCACTACCCGAGATCAAAGTACCAGCAAGCGCCTGGAAGCACGTCACGGCATCGCCATGGCCAGTAAAAGTGCTCTCGCAGCAGAGGTCCAGCGGCGGCACGCGTCTACAAATGGTGGGCGTCACTGGCGGCGTTGTCGAGTCCGAGCTCGCAATGGGCTGGATGGAGTCTAGCAGCGAGAGATCCCACATGCGAATGCGGCTGTCGTTGGATGCTGTCAGTAGGAAGCGCTCGTATAACTGCACGCCACGTACTATGTCGTTGTGCCCGTTGATCACGTACTTGCACACTCCCTGGTCCCAGACCCGTACCTGCGTGTCCAATGACCCAGATGCCACAAAGCCCGACACTGGGTCGTAGTCTAGCGCTGTAATACCGCTATAGTGACCCGCGAGTACATACACTAACTGACGCAGACGCGGAACATCATCCTGTTCAATCACATCCTCACTCTCCTCAGAAATTTCGCTTGGCAACGGAGTTGACTCAATTCCTTCTCCTTCGATAGCCGCAATCCTACTCTCAATATCCCTGCGCTCACCGACAGCCACTAGAATCCGCTCATCGACCTCGTCCAGTCTCTTTACCACATCTCTACGTACACTCTCCAGTTGTCTCAAATACTCATTGTACTCTTCCCTGCGCTCCATCAGAACCTCGGGAACTACATCAGCTGGCGTATTCCTTAGCATCAAGTCAAACTCCTCGGCTGTTTGTTCGAGTCCCAGTGTTTGTGGTTTGTGCTCTAGAAACGAATTGAAACCCGAGAGCAAAGATGGCGTGGTACCGAGAGGTACAGAGAGTGGTTGTTTACTGGGCTTTTCTAGTAGTCGTGGGTTGCTGCCTCGCAGTAAGCTGATTAGCGCGCCATTGCGAAATAGTACTCGGTTGATAAGCCCGACTAAAAACCCCTGAGACGCATGCTCGTATGTACTAGACTCGGGTTCTCGTCCTAGGCTTCTCCGCCGCATTGTCTAAAAAATAATAATACTTGGGTTTGAATTTTGAAATTATAGAAAGAGACAAACTGTAAGCTCTCGATAAGCTCATGCCCCTTTGTTTGTGTGGATCTCTGATCTGGGATAGGATCAAGCGGATCCTTTGTTATCACACTGTCCCCATATACAAAACTAAATACCTAAGAACAATATCTGTGAGCGACCAAACCGGAGCCGCAAGAAGATCATTAGAGAAGGTCACTATTTAATATTTTTTTATGGACTCAGTTACAAACACCGGTCACCCTGAAGTTGCCCGAGCCGCAATAGCCTTTACAGGTGGCAAGGACTCTGTTCTCGCACTGCACCTAGTATCCCACCAGTTTCGCTCCACACTACCAGCTCTATCCAACACGCCACTTCCAGCGACACTAAACCCCGTAGTGCTTGTATTATTCAGCCCACCTGACAGTGATTTCAAAGCTCACAAACACGAATGGGTTCAACTACAATCCCAAGCACTACGGATCCCCCTAGTAACGATACACATAACAGGGCCCAACTTTGAAGAAAGCTACCGACATGGTATCCGCCAACTAGCTACCACCCACAATGTCACTAAACTAGTTACTGGAGATATCGAAGACATTGGCGAAGGGTTCATGGACCGAGCAGTACAAGAAACTGGTGTGGATTTGGTACGCCCCCTGTGGAAATTGCCAAGAACCCAAGTTCTACGGTTATTGCAGTCCCTAAACATTATCTATGTGGTGACACTCACTAGGCTCGATAAACTGCCACGCCCGATATCCGAACGTCTCATTGGTCATATCGTTAATGAGGAGTATCTCCTGGAGCAGTTTAAATGGTACGACGAGAATCACGAGTCAATGGATTTGGTACAGACAGTGGATTGGGCAGGAGAGTATGGCGAAATGCATTCGATGGTCAGAGACTGTCCCTTGTTCTATTGCCAGGTCGTTCACTCCAAGGCATCTATTTGTGTGACGGAATCACAGTTTGGCTCCTATATGTACCTATCACCTGGTGAACTACAAATAGTTTCCAAGCAGTAAACAAGTTTTCATCTCTAATATTTACATGAGTACTGCATTTTGAATGTTGCTATTTGTTGGAAATATGCGTCTGAACCTAAAAGTATCATTATAATAAGGGCCTCTTCTTTTTTGTTGTTCGACAACGGAGAAAAATGGGGAGGAGGAAGAGTACACAGTGCTCTGCTTTCACAAGCAAACAGCTGAGCATTGACGTCACAACAATGTTGAATAAAGGAAAGCCTTCCCTTTGAATCTAAGAGCTGCACATTCTTTTGCTTGCTGCACATTCTTTTGCTTGCTGCTTGCTGAGGGAGAAAGCTGGGGAGGGGGAAGAGTGTAGTACTTTTGCAAGCAAACAGCTGAGCATTGACGTCACAATAATGTTGTATAAAGAAAAGCCTTTCCTTTGAGTCTAAGAGCTGCACTTTCTTTTGCTTGCTGCTTGCTGAGGGAGAAAGCTGGGGAGGGGAGAAGAGTGCAGTGCTCTGCTTTCTCTTCAACAAGATGCTAAACTGGCTTTTTCTATATAAACCAATCCTCGGCTCTCCATATTTTTTTTACTTTCTGAACAATCACCACACACTTTCTCTTCGCCAAGTATATTTATCAACTAACTGCCACTACTACAAAAGTTGTACTTACAATAATGATTGGTTTTTGTGCTCTCAAGTATAGCAATACCAAAGAAACAATTTATATTCGCGATTGGTCTATTGGTCATAATACTGTTGAAAACGTTGATGCAAATGAGTGGATAAGAACTAGGGCTGCAAGAAAGAATAGAAGTCTAGGATTACCAACCAGTGATGTAAACTGGTATGTCATTAAACGAAATGGAGATGTGGAGGCCATTAAAGAAGATTATGTCGGAATTAAGGATTGTATCATAAATGATTGTATCTACATGTTCAAAGGTGACGAAAATGGTAAAACTAATCTGGAGAAATTTCTTGCTGAGCCCAATCTTGGCGCCTCTATTAAAAAGTTAGAAAATATGGCCAAGGCTTGGAAGAATCGTGACAATAGGGCAGATGGTTTCCATC
Organism: Coemansia sp. RSA 922; assembly: GCA_027577415.1. Taxonomy (NCBI): domain Eukaryota; kingdom Fungi; phylum Kickxellomycota; class Kickxellomycetes; order Kickxellales; family Kickxellaceae; genus Coemansia; species Coemansia sp. RSA 922. Next base: position 11,615 of record JANBQS010000246.1, on the reverse strand, counting down.
AAGACTCTGACTCTAACCCTGACTCTGACTGAAACCACAAGGGAAGATAGAGTGTTCATTTATAAATCTTCAATATAAATCATATACTATTGCAAATGTAGCCTAATACGAGCCACTTGTTGTAAGTGATCAAATGTTTCCCATTATTAGAATATACCTGGACATGAAAGTATAATAATCGAATGAGTGTCTTTTTTGCTTCTTTGCTTTTTTGCTTCTTACCAATAAGTCGGTTGGGTAAGTGCTCCCCTTGCTGCTTTCGTCGGCTGACAGCTGATCTTCAAAGTCTTAACAGCATTGAAACAAGACTTGCTCATTCTTTGGGGCTAGGTGCTGCAATCATTGCCCCTCTTCCTCAATGATTGCCCAAAAAAATTTGGTTGGGGGATGCCTTCAGCTGCGGCAAGAAAAAGGAGCCTATATTTTTCTTTTATATAAACCTGGCCACCCTCTTGTGTTTTCACTTTCAGACCCGCTTCTCATTTTTTTTTTCACCAAATATATTTACCAACCAATTACAACTGCTTAGAGTATTTACAAAAATGGTAATTTATGTTCCTACTGTGTATAACGATCAGACTGGTAAGCCTGAAGTTGTATTCTGCTCTCATAAGTATAATAGTGAGTTCTTGAAAACATTAAGAGACGAAGAATCTGACAGGAATGGAGAGTCAGACGATGAGGAGTATATGTATGTTGTTGGAGAGGCTGGTTTGGTAAACCTTGAAAAAAACATTGTCATACTTGAGGATTATGCCATTGATGGTTGTGTCTATCTATTCGGTGGAAATAAGAATAGTAAGGATAAAATGGAGAAATTTCTCAAGAAGTATACTTTTGAAGAATCAATTAAGCAGTTAGAAAAAATAAGAGGCAATATTTTTTAAGTAGGGAAAACTCACTAAAGGTCTGAGGATATGATATCACGTATCAGAGCGGAAGAGACGTCAGAGCAGAGCCAACTCTTGCTAGGCATCTTTGCTGCCTATACCAGCCTTGCCTCAATGAGCAATCAGATTGACTTAGTCCAGGGCTTGTGGATGCCTTCGGAGAATAGCTTTGCTGGCGATACACGTGGTGAGGGCTCAGTTACCAATATCATGCATACTGAGTTCGAAGAAGCCAGCTGGTTCAAGGGTAGACCTTCTCAAGCTGCTAGAAACAAATCCTTTTGTTATAGGTTTTATATTTTATAGGCGTATATATTATTCTACTATTTACCCTATTATTAAGCTGTTGCATATTTTAAACTCATCATTAGTACCACTTGTTTGATAACTCGAAGCAACAAGTAGTGTGGCTTATGAAAGAGAAGCTATTCAATATATAAGAAAATATTGTGTACTAATGACGAGCAGTGAGGTTAAAAAGGCGTAAACAACTTTCTGTGCTCTTTTCGAAAGTGAGCCTGAACAATATGCCACCAACAAAACAGCGCTCCATTTCGAAAGGGAAACTCATTGCAATTTGTGTAGTAGTCCATACTCCTTTAAATCAATAGAGGAATATAAATTTGATAGGACACCTGTTCGGCTCTTCCCCTCTTGCCAAATAAAACTGGTTGGTGGGAGTGCTTTCTTTGTAGCCTTTTCGCCCGAACACCTCTCCTTCAGAGACACGACAGCTTTGTCAAACCACGTGGATCCCATTTGGCGCAAAGAGGTCTTCAATGATTGCAAATAGGTAGGGGTGATGGTTGCATCAGCAGCGGCAAAAAGAGCAGAAAAAACTGTCTTTATTTCTTTCTTCTGTAAGCCAAAATTTTGTTGCCCCTTCTTTTCACATTTTCGGAAAAACAATCACACACGTATTATATATCTGTCTGTATACTGACCAACTGCTACAAATAGTACTTTTATAAAATGGTGAACTATTGCTACTCCTGTTATAACAAGGAAGGAAAGGTTAAAGTTGAATGTGTTTTTGCAATAGACAATAACAAAACAATGATATTTGAATTGTCCCTATTAGAAAGCGCAGATGTTGTGTCTCCTGGATATCGTACACTAGTCATTGGGAAGAAAGAGTTTACACCACTTGCTGACGTTATTGGCCTAGCTAAAGATACAGACAACGAAGGCACCATCCTTATTTTTAGTGGAACGAGTGAACAGCTAGAACTAGTAAAGATTGATGCAATGGAGCAAGTTCATGAATCATTTTTCAATCACGTATCAGCTTTAGGAAAAGCCCGTGTGGCAGAACATGGCTTGACGACTATGGATAAACCTTTGGGTTGGATAGGCGACTGTGCTGTAATGTAACCTATGATGTATTTGCTGGCAGTAGCTGGCTATCCCGCCAGACAATAATACAAAGTGCCTGTCTGACATGTCGCCAACACAGCGGGGCTCCATTTCGGAAACAGCATTAGGCAATTTGGGTGCCATGTTCCTTTGAAACAAAGCAAGTACATAAAAGGATAGGACGTCATTTTTTCTCTGCTGCTTGGCCATAATAAAATTGGTTGGGGAAAGCGCTCTCTTTGCTACTTTTACATTTCTTTCAGAAAAAATGTTGGGAGTGACTGCAGCCGCAGCCGCAGTCGCAGGAAGAGAAAAAAGCTGCCCTTTTCTAATATAAAAACTAAGCCGCCGTCTCTATTTTCACTCTCTGACCTGCTTCTCATTTTTTCACCAAATATTTATTCAATTATTGACCAACTGCTTCATATAATACTTGCAAAATGACTGTGATATGTTTTATGCTGGACTACGTTGATGATGATCTCCAAGTTTTGTCAGCTCACCAGCTGTATAATGGGTCAATTGGTGAGTATTTGAAAAGTGAGTATGAGCTATACAAACCAGAGCGTCTTGGTGGAAGCTCAGTTATTCTGGAGCATGATTTTGTGACCCTTGAGTTCTTCATCGAAAACATCAACACATTTATAAATGAGAATATTGAAGGGGACGAAGAAAATGGTGAGATACAAAAGATATATATGGTTAGTGGAAGTAGTATGTTTGAAGAAAAGTTCAACTCAGAGGCCAAGCTTGGACGCCCTGCATTTAACAAGAAAATCGAGGATTTGGGAAATGCGTCTTTGGAAAGGGGTGAGTTGGTTATTGTCTAAAATTCTGCATTGTCGCCCCTCAGCTCAAGAGGGTTGATATGTCTGCCAATAAAAAGTAATTGTCTACTGATGCTTGACCATATCGTGAATACTAGATGTTGACGCTTGCTAGTCGCTAGATAAATGGCCTGACTCTTCAGTTCAGAAGTGTATCAGGGAGGGTGGTGTTTGCTGACATGCTAACTAAGACTAACTTAAGGAGTTTAGACTATAATTCTTCTTTTATATTACAGATGTAACGGTACAATGTAGCGAGGTATTGAGTATCCACATAAAGCTTGTAGTTAATCTTCATCAAGTAATATATTGTCTAAAAATATTATGCTACATCTACTTTTGCAAAATGTCCTTTTTAAAGCTCCATCAGTAAGAGGGGGTGGCTATGACCCAGGGGGTGTAGCTACTGTTGGTCATTTGATGCTGCCCACTTGATTACATAGGCACCATTGGCCAATGTACTGCCTTTTTATGAATAAAAAAGACAAATGAGGGCGGAAGTCAAATATCGTTAAAATACAAAAAAAATAACTGCCAAGGAGCGCCACCAAATTATTTTTCAACTGTCGCTCAATGCATGGATGTCAGAAGGGATGAGAAGACGGCCATTCGAAGACAAGCGTATTACTCCTGGCATTTATGATTTGTACACTACTCAATGCCCTGTTTTTGTTGCAAATGCGCACGAGGTAGAAACAAGTATTCATCCAAGGGCTCGTCTTTTTTTTACTGAGTCGTATGCACACATAGATATGCTTTGGTCACTTGGTAAGAAGAATTAGATTCGTGTTTATTTATCAGGGTGTCGGGTTCTACATGTGTTTTTCCAATTGCGATGAATAGCTGGTATTTGACCACATAATTTGTTCAAATAAAGCGTAGCCTTATAGTTGGTATTGGCTACTTTATTGTTCTAGAAGCATTGTGTTGCTTAGCAGTCATAATAATCCGAATGTGTTACTTGATCTCTCTTTTTCAAAAAAAAAAATTAGACTACTGCTGTGGAATGTCTGAAAGCTGTAAAAACCTCTTTTTCTTGTTCTGTAATTCCTCCTCCCCGTCTTTTTTTATTCCCTCTATTTCTTTTTTCTATTTTTATATTCAAGGATAATATCATTTATTGAAGAGAAAACGTATGTTTAAATTCTAAAAAAAAGGCTTTTTGCCTCCTTCTTTTACTAGCGGCGCTGTCAGCATACCATCTACAACTTTGTGCTTTCGCTTATTTCTAATACGGAGGTACCCTAGTCCCCTATAGCTACTGACGTGGAATGTGAATAATGGGGACAGCCTTTATTGGGCCGCACACGCAACTATTGTAAAATATAAAAAAGAGGCCCCACTTTCACATGTCCATTCGAACGCCGCTTGATACTCCTTAATAAAGGAGAGAAGGCTTTCCCGCCTGGAAGCAAAATAAATAAGAGAAAAAAGGAATAGTTGTAACGCAGGTTGGAGGGGGACAACTCAATGGCAGCATGTTATTCAGCCATTATGCTGTCTTCGTGACCAATTAGAACTCTGCCAATTCACCAAGCACCTCCCTCATTTATTTTTGTGTAGCTAGCGGTGTCTATTACTAACCATTGAACCTTTTTCTCTTCCTTTTTTGTATTTTTTGTTTTTGCATCTATTATTATTTCTTACTCTGTAGTTAACACCAACTCTGTAACTATTGCTACCTCTATTTTCTAGTTGGTGGCATTATTTGCATCCACTTTTTTTTGGGCTTGAGATACGCCGATAATCGACGTGGTGGATTATACAAAAAAAAACTACCCTATCTATATTTAAGCTATGCTGGATGGGACAAGTAACAGCGTCGGTAACATAGCGTTGTTCATATTACATATAGCGTCGGCTGCATCAGGGTTTATTATTGCCGCGAGTTGTCTATTTCTACGGAAATGGCATCCACCAATTGCATATACAGCAGCCTTCCACATCAGCTTCTGGATAGGCGTGCAGGCAATAATAACACACACAGGGTCAGCCATCTCAGTACGACTACCGGACGCCAGCCTAGACATGCAACAAAGCAAACCACTAGTACGGTTTCTAGTCTGGGCACAATTTGCCATGCCCCTATGGTTTGTCTTCCTTAACGCAACAATCGCTACCGACCTTTTACTCTCACAATTAATGCGACTAAACGTGGCTCGACTCCAGGCTATTCACAGATGGTATTTGCCCGTAGCTTCACTAATGGCTTTTACATTGGCACTTCCTCTTTTGATATACCATTCGGCGTATCAACCTTCGGCCAATGTGTTTTCTGTGCAGTTTCCGAGCGTACTTTCGGTCACATTGTATTATATTCTGGCGTTTGACTTGTGGATAGCTATTGGTATTTTATACTGCTTTGTCGTTGTTAGTCTTGTGGTTGGCGTTATTGTAATCAAGCTTCGCAAAAAGCGCGCCGCCTGGGATAGCCGCAATATGGCTCAGACAGAAAATGGTTGGATATCGCAGCCAGCAGAGGAAATTAAAGACGACGAAACCCCCGCAGAGCACAGCGACAGTGACCAGCCAATCTTTGCCACGGCAGTCGCTTCAGAAGCAGAAACAACACCAGTACTTACCAATGACGAAGCCACAAATAGGAGACATAGCAGCGACTCGAGTATTAACAGTGTACAGTATTCCGAAAGCTATCGACTACAAACGTTTATCGCTAATCGTAAGCCAGAAAATTTTAGCTCACGACGACCCACAGTTCTCGCCGACATCTCAAACAGTACGTGTGACCCGGGTGATACATTAGTATCGGGTATTACATTTAAGAGTAGCGAAAAATTCGATCTTCGCAGCGAGTTGCTTGACTCCGAGCGACATAGGACATTGACTCATCCAAAGAGTGTTTTATTCGTCACGCCGTTTAACGACAGTACCAGTTCTTTTAGTAGCTCGGGTTCGGTCATTTCAGAGATATCGGCAATTGACGTAGCACAATTATCAGCCGATTCCGAAAAAGACGAGGAACCCGCCCATGCCGAAATATTAACGAGTGGCGTTACAGCAATCGATTCCCCAGAAATAGCACAAGCCCTAGGCTCCCACAGCACGTCCTCAACAGCCAATGATGCTAGTTCCACTCACGGCATCACGGAAGAAAGCCAAGCGCTAAGCTCTCTACAGGCGAAGAACGGGCCAGCGGTTCGACAGCAAAGGCCATTGATTTCACTGAACAGTTTACCGCCCCAATTCACTCTTCGTAGCAGCAACCAGTCGACATTCGCATCACAGTCTTATAGTACGCCATTCCGCATTCCCACATTGGCGCTCGTCCGACTGCTGCTGTATCCATTGATCCCTATCTTTTCATTCACACTCATGTGTGTAGTGCGCTGGGTGTGGTTTAGATCAGCAATGCCCTCGAGATGGGAGATACTCAATGTCGTCTCGGGATTTCTTCGCGCTATGGAGGGCCTACTATGCCTCCTTGTGTTTTTACTCAATCCCGCACTCAACCGATCTTTCCGCGAGATACGGAAAAGAAATACTCCAGTGTTTACCTAATGAGAGACACATATTAATGTACATTTTGAAAACTCTAGCATTGCTAAATAAAAAAGTAAGCTTTTTTACAAATCATCGTCACTATCTTCATTGTCCATATCGTAGGGCCACCAGTATTTGCCGCGACGTTCAACTACAGCAATACATCTTCTCCCAGTGTTCCCGTTACAAGCAAGAGCCACCGAATTATTAGAAGAGGCTTCATTAACTTTCAGTAGCCGCGCAAACACCAGCGGGCTTCTTGTCATTGGCTACACAAAGGTACAATGATAAAGTCAGGATAGTTAGTGGCACAAAAAGTGTATCCTTACTTTATCGCGAGTGGCTAAAGTACATGCAGCTTCAAGTATAGAGTTAGCCACAACCCTACGTCATAGAGCATGAACAAAAAAAAAGCCATGGAATACTTTACCTGCAGTATGTCGACAGTCGAAAGAAGTGGTGCTTGTTGATATTTGAGTGGAGCCTCGTTTGCTTTGTAGCGATACTGCAGTGCGCCCAAGTACAGAGAGTCGCTTCCATCGACAGAAAACGTCAGACCCAAGAGGTCGTCATCAAAGAACGACAAATCAGTAACGTTCACAGAAGTGTTTGTTCCAGTCAGACCCGCTGCTTGGACTAAAACTACCAAGTCAACGAGAGCGACAAACGACGTGCCAGGCTGATTACACGGCAACATGAGTAGCTCTAGAGTCTGGCTGGATGCAAGAGTAGTTGCAACGTACATACAACCACTTCCGCTCTCCCCACTTCCTTCCACTTTGCGTATATCCGAGACTCGTCTCCCATCCTCGCTACCCTCTAATACCAGCGAGGCAAGTAGAGCATTGTCCCAAGAGACACTGCTGCCCAGCATACTCGATGGCCACTTGAGCGCGCCAAGCGTAAACTCCTTTGCCTCGCCCAGCAGTTCCTGACACGTTGGCTGCATAGCAGTCCCGCCGTCCTCCGCCAACCCGCAGCTAGCCAGTGCGTCGTCGACTAACTGCGCGCTGTGAAAGACATATTTCAAGTGGCCGTCATCCTCCAGCCGAGTCATATCGGCTGCTCGCTTGCCCTTGAACAGCTCATTTACATATGCACTCAGCAGCTCCTTGTCTGCGGCAGTCCGTGCTCGGCGAGCGTACAGCATGCGAAGCAAGCTCCTGTCAGCGGGATTGAGTTCAGTCTCTCTGTGAAAGGCATCGCGGATAAACTTGAGCAAAAGCTCATAGTCGATATCCGGGCGTACAGGCCGTGAGCCATCGTCGTCGTTCTCCACTGGCCTCGACCCCTCGTTCTGCCAGTGCAAGTCGTCGATGGCGAAGAGCGCCCAGTCAGCAAACTCTTGGTTCTCGCGCTGCTCGCCACATATAGCCGACATGTACTCCTCGAACCTCGCAAACAGCCAGCCCCAAACAACGACCGCCCGCTCAAGCGCCAGCTTTGTACACTCCAATCTCTCCGAAATAGCGGAGCTGTCCTCGCCAAACGTATTCGCTTGCTTCGCCCAGTCCCCGATTATCGGCTGCAGTTCGCTAATAGCCAAAATAGCCCTCTCAATAGCCGGCTGGATATGCTGGTACACCAGCCTGACTATGGCAACGGCGCCCAAGCGGCCGGCACTCTCCCAGCTACTCAGCTTGGTTGCCTTCATCTTTGAAAGCAAAAACTGCGACACTGACTCGCTAGCACGCCCAGTAACCACCAGCCGTATTAGGTCAGCCTCGGGGCTCGTCACATCGTCGACGCCGTGATCTCGAAGCACGCTCTCCAGCGAGTCCAGAAGCATAGTACGCGAGGCGCTCTCCGCACGGGCTTCAGACTCCTTGATAAGCACGTCGAGAGCCGTTTCCATGTAAAGGCAGAGCCCGGAGAGCCTCGCAAAGAGCGTCGTGAACCTGCTGAGGTCGCCAGAAGTCTGCGTAAACAACGGCATGTTCAGGGCACACACCACCAGCTTGGAACTTTCAGTAGCCTGCATACCGTGGTTAGTGGGAGGCTGTACAGAAAATACAACGTACAGTCTGTAGTCCTTCTCATCCAGCTTGGCACAAACGGCGGTGTATTTGGAGCCCGCAGCAGCCGCTTCCTCCAGCTCACTCGGCGCGCTGGCCACGGGCAGGGTGAATACGCCGCCGAGACTAACAATGACCCGACCCGCGGCAGTCACAATAATAATGGCGGTTAGCGGCTCTGTCGTTGGGTTGACATGGCTGGGCATAGCCTTGCTCCGATCGGCAGACGTAAGCCGCGGCAAGTCCTGCTCCAACGGCTGGTCACCCCCACGCTCGCTCTGTGAGCCACCAGTATAGCACTGAATCCACTCCATAGCAGCCACTAGCTCGCCATCACCCAGCTCAATCTTCGACTCATGTATGACATCACCTCCCGTAGCGTCGCGCTGCACAAGCGTGCCGTCAGAATGCAACACAGCAAGACACGTGCTAGTTGGGTGCCAAACAACAGCCCGTATCTGTCCTTCGGTACTGCGTTTGTCATTGCCAGTGTTTGTTTCGGCGAGTGCAGCTGTCCGCGAGTTTTGATCGTTTAGAGTCCGTCGCCAAATCGTCTGCCCTCCGCTCAACCGTACTAGACGCAGAGCTTTGCCCTCGGCCACGGCAAGCACGTCTATTGACGGGCACCAGTGAGGCGCAACGTATTTCTCGGGTTTGGGTTCCTTTGGCGCTACTCCTGTGCGTAGCTGTAGCGTTTCCTTATTGGACAGCGACTGGAAGCCATTCAACGCGTACGCATTACCAGACGGCCCTAATATGGAATGTGACATTGCCTCGAAATTAGTGCAAGTAAATAAAAATATATATATAGAGTAAAGAATGAAAGACTATCCAAAAAATTATATCGCTTGGATTCAGAACCCAAACCGAATTATCCTTGTGGGGACCACTTATGGACTGATGTCCTTACCTGTCTCTATGCACATTGCCTTCGAACTACTACAACTGAGTATATTGAATAAATATAAGAAGTCAGTATGTAAATAAGCTAAAACCAAGTCATTAAATTCCACTAATTGCCGAATTCAACAAGTGCAGAACCACAGTTTGCTTGCACTCCTATCAATTAGCCGAATAGTAGAAAGGTACCATCAACATTCTGATCAACAACATGTAATACGCTGCCTAAGAAGTTATATATCCCATGCAGAAGTGTATATTCATATCACTATTATATTTATCTTCATCTTTAAGTAGTACTCCTCCATTTTCAGGGTGCCCACTATAAATTAGAAAACCCAAGCCATTACTAACCTCCCCATACGTACGCGTTAAATATTCCCTTATATCTTTTATGGTGGTGATTTTAACATCAAAAACTACAATCACATCTGCGCCACTATATAAGCGCATCCTGTTTAGTATAAGACCTGTCATCTGAATCAATCAAGCTATTAGTGAATGTAATATCTGAGATTATGTAGGTGAAAGTGTGCTGAAGAATGAAAGGAGAAAAAAAAACCAGCCGTTTGCTTTTCTTTTATATGAGGGCCAAGATGCACTCTCCCCTATTTTTACCCCTTGAATGAAAGGAAGAGTGCTCTGGCTGCAAAAAAAAATTGGCAATGAGATAACAAATGACGTTCACAATTGCCAATGATGTATTGTTGCTACTTTTAAGAAAGAAAACCAGTGAGCAAAGTATTACGCAGGTTTCTCATCCCACTTTTTTAAAAAGGAAATCTCGTGAGCAAGGATGGCATCCACTTGTCCAAGCCAAGAAAGCTGCCACTCAAAGAATGAGGTCATTCTACCCACTTGAATGAACGTCATATATGTGCTCTGCCTTGTCCTGCCCATCTAGCTACCTCTGAGGGTAACAACTGACACAAGAGGAAAATCAATCTACACCGACAGTAATGCTCTACTAACTAATACAAGGCCCAACTAGGAAGTTTTCTAAAACCAACAATAGTGATCTTGACGATTGGGACTCTAGTTTGTGCCTTTTTGGGCTTCCATTCAATGACATTGTAATCATTGTCATAGAATATCACGAATTTTTCATGATCCGGCCTAAGCACAGCTTTTATGACTCTACCCAACACAGAACCTTTGAGCTTTACTTCGGTTCAGTCTTTTTATATATACTGTCACTACTACAAGCTTGTCAGTATACAGACTGGGGAAACCAGTGGGCATATCACAAAGGTCATCTATGAAGATACCTTGGTTAATGCCTTTTGCCACGTAAAAAAGCTGGATTATTACCACACTTGCCTTCAATAGTTTTCAAAAACGTCTGACAGCTTTTGTTGTCAGAAGCCTAGATAACTGTATAGTCATTCTCAGATGCAACATGCTTATGAATCGCGTCTAGAGTGTATTGAAACTGCCATGTCTTTTTGCGTCATCTTCTTGAGGAAAAAAGGGAGGGGAAAATGATAGAGTGCAAAGGATGTACTTGTTTTTTATTAGCGAATTATGTTATAGCTACAGGGGAATAATGCTTCGGACAGCACAAAACGGTGTAGCCATAGCAAAATATGACGTCACGCTCTTTGCTTGATTGAGGAACAATAGCACAACAAATTAGGCGCCTTGTGTTGGGGTTTGTAGAGGGGCTACGGGGGTGGGGTTTGAGGGTGGATACAATGTTGCAGCTGAGATTGAACAAATGACTGGCACAGGAAAAGCTTTTTGGCCTAATTTTAGAAAAGGCCATAAGAATGTGTTACCTCTCTTCAGTAGGCACTTCCGCAATTCTATCTTCTCTAGAATATATAATTTTATACAAGAAAATATGAAAGCTAAGAGGAAACCAATACTGAAGCGAGGTCAGCGGGTTTATTCTAATTGAGTGTGTTGGGGTTGCACAGTGGTTCCACAGCAAACTAAAGGACTGGAATATCAGAATATGAGAGTGATATTAGTTCAGACATATAGATACTGAATACCACATGCTATACTCTGGACTATTTGCACTTATTGAGAGCTTTTGTTTGTACCCACATAGAGGGTCAAGCACATCTGTGCAAATGTCCAAATATCTAAAGAGTATCCAGAAATTTCATAGTAGTGAGAGA
>JANBQS010000245.1:0-24526 GCA_027577415.1 Coemansia sp. RSA 922 | reverse complement strand
AAGTAAAGGTATCCTTTGTTTGTGGTCCATGCGTGTAGGTGATTTCAAAACAAATCAACGCAATAATATCCCTTTTCCTAAAAAAAAAGGTAATATCTGAGAATCTCTTTAGGACTACTAATAAAAAATTTCTACAAACCAAAGCCGCAGCAGATTACACAAAGAACAGAAAAAAAGGAGGGATAGCGATTAGCAAGAGCAAGTTCGTATCTATTCTTTGCTCCTCTCCCAATATCGCCTGTTCTTTTTTATTTACAAATTCCTCTCGTGAGGAGTGAAGAAACCTACGACAGCAACGAACACCTACCTGCAATGTTCGCCGTTATCGTTGGCACAGTGTGTGTCATTGGTTTCATATGTTCTAGTATCGCTTCGTGGTATATCATTAGAAGAATACTCCGTCGTAGAAAAGGACTTACACCAGCTTACAACAATACCTGCATAGTCACGCAGCCACCCCACCTCCACTTAGGGCAGCCTCCAACCACTGTAGCAGGGCAGCCTTGGACCACTCCAACGGACCAGCCTCGGGCCACTATGGCAACTACACGGATGTAGATAATATAACTAGACATTAAATATAACGTCCTACTCCTTATCCGAATCATCTTCAATACAAAGTTTTTTTATTGACTGAGTAACCGGTTCTTCCAAACCAACGCTTTCCACTATCACAGGTTCCGCAACTGATTACACTACAAGAGGAACACCACGCTCACAAGGTCCAAACTCTTTACATTTCACTATTGACTTGGTTAAGCGATATGTACATAATCAAAACGTCTATCAACTAGTAGAGATCAAGAAGAGTAACAGAAAATCTTTGTTTGCGTGATTTCTTAATGAATCGACGCAAAAAGACCATCGTTCTTTCTGTAAAGGAAATATCTGGCGAATCCTTTTTGTTAACTAGAATTCCACAATAAAAAAACAGACCGCAGCACAAAGTTTAGAAAGGAAACAAAAGAGGGATTACGACTAGAAAGGGTAAGTTCTGCTTCGCTTTCTCTTTTTTTTTGCCCACTCTTTTTTCTATATCACTACTATTTTTTTTTCTATTTTCCAAAAATGGATGCTTCACGTTTTTTCTCTGATTACATATCGCCACCCACACGGCGTGATGACTACTACGACAACTACTACGACAGCAACGCACATATAACTACATTGTTTATAGTTATTATTAGTATAGCATGCATCATTGGCTTTCTACTTTTGTGCACCACTATATGGTGCGTTATTCGAAAGATACGCCGCCGGAGACATGGACCCAAGCCCGTTTACGGCAACACCTGGATAGTCATGCCGCCACCCAACCACCCCTTTGGACAACCTCAGACCGCTGTAGCCGGGCAGCCTTGGACTGCTGTGGCCGGACAGCCTGGGACTGCTCCAGTCGGTCAGCCATGGCCCGTTCCAGTCGGTCAGCCATGGACCGCAGTAGCTGGACAGCCTTGGGTCATTCCGACTGAACAACCTCGCACTATTGTGACTGGCCAGCCTCAGACCACTCCAGCTGACCAACCAGAGATCACTCCTGCTGACCAGCCTCGGAGTACTCCAGCTGTCCAGCATGAGATCACTCTAGCAGACCAACCTCGGAGCACTGCAGGGCCTCCACAGATGTAGATACTATAAATTATACACTAAATATAATATCTTACTCTTCATCTGAACTATCTTCAATACGAAGCTTTTTAATAGACTGAGTAGCCGGCTCCTCCACGCCAACACTTTCTCCTCTGACAGACGCGGCAACACTCTCCCCTCTGACAGACCCCGCAACGCTCTCCAGTGCATGGGGAACACCGCGTTCGCCAGGGCCAAACTTGTTTAGCTGCGGAATATGTTTATTACACGCCGGACACGAGAGCTGACCCGCACTAGCCGACATCAGACGGTTAGCGCAATACGGGTGCACAGCCTCCATACACTCCATACAGACGATACCCAAAGTAGCCATCTCCTTACACAAAGAGCATAGCCGAATATAATCGGCGAATCCCACGTTGAAAAACGACTGCAGCTCGATAATAGATCTATCGCCCAATACCACGTATCCGTCGTCAGAATCTGTAGCTAGCCATCCGTCGTCACAGAACTTGCGGATCAGAGATTCAGTCTCGGCCCTAGTCAGAGTACCAGCCACTGTGCCATTACGCTTAGTGGCTATACGTAGGGCGTCGTGTAATGACAAGGAGTAGTTGCCCATTTTTTCAGTAAACACTCCCACCACCAGCGTCTTTAGTGTGACCAGCTCACTCGCCGAATACGGGGTGGCTCCAGTGGAAATAGCGTCGGCGTTGGTGTTTACCAATGCCCATTTGCGTGTGCCGGTGGTCTGGTCCATACAACTGCGCAGCTCTAACGAAAACGCTCCCATGCTGCTGTTTATCTGTTCTACCACTGGCTGGATTTCCTCCATTTCTTCTTCTTCGGTGTTATATGTGCGCTGTATTACTTGTCGAAACTCCGATTCGGTGAATACCTGGGCTGCCATGCACCACTGTACGAGCATCTGCTGCTCTGTATCGTCCATAGCCATAGGCATGTCAAAAAAAAAAAAATTAAGTAGTGAAAGAATGACAGTGATTAATTTCTTTTCCCATTAACTTCCCTTGTATCTGGAGTATATCAGTCTCCTTATGATCCTTTTTTTGATTGTGGGCTCTTGGTGGCTGATTATTTTTTCTTTTTTGGACATTGCCATTAAAAAAAATAGTGGCTTAATCTAATAGGGATAGTGGCGCGATATTCTTTGTTTCTTTTTTCGAGGTTTATAGAACAATCGCCTCTTTTTTGTTACAAAGGCTTTTTACTGCGGCTTATATACAAAGAGAAAACAAGACCAATGGTCCATACAGAAACCAGAAAGAAAAAAGAGAGAAATCCTCCAACCTCATAAAAAAGCCAAGGGCCCTTCATGTCCATCTCTCTTCCCTATCATTTCATTATTTTTATTTATCTCTTTCATTATGTATACTTTGTTGACTCTCTTCGCACTATGCTCAAGTGTCTCAGCCGCGGCCATCGACATACACCCGGTAACATGGCACTCGTCGCATCAGCTAGCAAGACACAAGTACCCATGCACGCTAGTTTGGGTGAGCGCCATCTGGCTAATAATCATCATAATCGCATTAACCGTACGCTACGAGCGACAACAAAAGGAACAACAAACAGTAGAACCCGAAGAAGAAGAAAAGAAATTACTTTCTATAGTCTAACATTATACACAGAATAAAGTCTAAGTACGTAAGTGTGTCGGCGAGTTTGTCATAGAAGTTGATGCGTAGGGCGGTGGTTGACTAGTTATAGGTTGTGAGTATGGTGGTAGGTATTCGTCTGGTTTAGTGTCCACCGAGTATCTATGTTGCCGCAAGTGCGCGTGTGCGGGTTGCAGTGGTCCATTACTATCATCCCACGTAGTGTTATTGCGACCTGTATTAAGCCGTGACTCTAGCTCCATCTGATCTCTCTGCATCATAGCTGCCTGAATACGCCGACGTCGTAACCATGCCCCCAAGCAGACAAGAAATACAATCACAGCTATAAACGAAACGTACGCTGGACCGTTACTAATCATATTCTAGAGTATATAAAAAAAATATGATACAAGGAGGAAAAAAAAAGAGTAGGGATAATGTAAAAATAAAAATGGAACGAAAAGTTTATGCCAAGCGTTGTCACACAATGCCGAATGTTCTAAACACAGGTTGATTTGGCTCAGTCGATCAAACCACTCTGAGTCAATCACGTGTAACCCTCGTGGGAACTAGTGCTGTGACAATGCATCAAAACTGATAATGCCGCTTTAAGAAATGCCGCATTAGTATTCCCCCTTCTTTTCATCTTTATATTTCCCTCCTTTTTTACTTTTTCCCCAAAATGAACCTGAACGAAGCACTCCTCCCGACCTGTCAACTAACCGAGTACTATGATGTTCTCGGTTGTGGACCCCACTCGACCCATGACCAGATACACGCGGAGTACCGACACCTAGCACTACAGTTCCATCCGGACAAAAAGCAACCAACCAAAATCGACAACTGGAATCTTATTCGCGAAGCATACGAGGTGCTAGGTGACCCACAGAGACGTGCGCAATACGATAGGTGGCGTGCATCTAGGCTGCCAGTATCCTTTGAGCAGTGGCTAAAGTCATCTCATGCTCACGCTGTGCATTGGAGTTTTGATTATCAGAAAAGAGCAATCGAAATGACTACTAGTGGCTGGAGATGTTCAGAGTCGCAAGTCCAGAGTACCGATATATATGCGAAATTCCGCAACTATGAGATATGACATGTGTATCCTAATATCTAATTATTTCAGAGTATCCAATAACTGACTCACTTTGGTAATATCCATTATTATTACTAATTTTTTTTAACGAATAATCACTCCCTTTTTTTTACAATATCAAATTTATTATGTCTCTAACACTTCAGCAAATAATCAAGGACCTCGACCAACAGCCATCGACACCAGTGCCTGAACCGGAGCTCCAAGCAGCCCTTAAGCTAGTAAACACCGTACGCACGATCCGTGCAATGACAGGACAAGTAATAGACGCACGTGCGCGTATTGATGAGATTCTAGAGCAACAGATAGAATTAAAACAATAAATGAAAACGTTATACAACTTTTTTACGTCTACCCTTCGATCTCGCTGATCTACGCGGCATATACTCCTCCTCTTCCTCCTCTTCTTCTTGGGCATCTACGAATTCTTCTTCCTCTTCGTCGTCGTCAGATTCGTCAGTACTAGAGACATGAGCAGGATACTCGATACACGCCACACGGACAATACACAAATCAGATCCCTCTGCCGTAGTCTTTGGTTCGACAGACTCCAGCCTATTAACCAATATAGATTTAACCGGTTCGCGTCCAACCAATTCGGTATTAGATTTAAGCAAAGTAGCGCGCAACACAGATCTCGAGCCCCACTGTACGCGGGACCTACGACAATGTTTCTTTTTCTCGGCACCCACATCCGTAGAAGAATTATCGGTCAAATCAAAGGACTTGCGTTTAACGTCGACGATTTCCTCAGACTCTGACGGCGGCGTAATAGGTCGATTATCAACGAGACAGTCGTCAGAACTATAATCCACAGACATGTTATCCTCAGATTTCTTTCGTTCTCTCGCACGCGTCAACATAGCCGACGATGGAGACGGTGGTCGATCGCCCTCGCGTATTACAGTGAACCTCTCTATGCGACATGCCATGTAGGTCGAATTCCTTCGAGTATTTAATTTGGTTAGTCGGTCCAACTGCAAATTACCCATTTTAGCCAGTGGTTTCCCCGCAGTTTTAGCTCCCCTATTAGCGCTCTGCGTAGCACGGAACCTACGACTCGTATCAGTATCGGGGTTAGCCAGACGACGAGACCTTAGCGACCGAAGACGCGCACGTACCGGGTCATCATCACTATCGGTCGGGTTAGCAGCAGGTTCCTCTTCTTCTTCTTCGGGACTGGGAGCTAACGGAGTGACAAACGCTGAGAGTCCTAGGGCTGTGTGACCAGAGAATAAACTAGTACCGTCGACCGACAATCTCAGAGACAGACGTGGCGATAGATGGTTAGTGGATTCTGTAGCAGTAGACTCATCCGCCACGAGCTCATCAATAGGTTCATCAACGGGCTTAGCAACTAGACGAGTCACTGATGCGGCAATACCCGAGTCATCATCAGTATCGCTAACCATAGGCGGAGTAACTGCTAGTGGCTCAACCATAGTAGGAGTATCTGACGGAGGAGTAACAGACGCCATAACAGGAGAAGTGACAGACGCCATGATAGGAGAAGTGACAGACGCCATGACAGGAGAGGTGACAGTGAGCGGAGGCGATGGATTATACGTTCGCGCGTTATCGACCGATAAGCAAACGGGCGGAGCTCTAGGCAAAATATTAACAACGGGAGCGGAAGCCAGTCTCGTTATACAAGGCAAAGAAGATGGGTCTCTCCTACCAACAGTCATAGACTCGACTACCCGAGATCTACCAATAGTATTGTCGATAGCCCTAATATTCGGAGTCAAAGCATACGACGGCACAGGCGGTGGTGGCGGCGGTCTCAGAGGAGATGCTTTGGAGAGTAATGAGCCGAATCCCGATTTAAACAACGCCATTTTCTTTGGCGGCGTCAGTGACTGCTTCGAGTCGCTCGGCTCTCGTTGCGATACGTTGGATCCCTGCTCGTCAGGAACAGTGGGCAGTGGTACGAGAATAAGGTGAGTGGAAGAAGAAGAAGATATGGATGTAGATGGGTTAGTGGACAGATTAGTGTGGTTGGGTGATATGCTAGTGTGGCAGGGCGTTATGTTAGTGTGGTTGGGCGATGGCATTGGTGGCGGTGGCTCCAACTGGTGGTGGCGATGCAGAGCCAGGGCAATGGCACTGGCGGTAGACGGGCGTCTCTTCACATTAGTAGAAGAGGGCGAGCGAGTAGGTCTCCCCACTCTATGACCAGGAGTCTTCCTCAGCGACTGACTCCTAACACAAAGCTTCTCAGGAGGCTGTCTAAAAGAAGCCAGCAACCGGGCCAAATATTTACGAGCACCAGTCTCACCGTCTCTAGTTACCTTTGTATCCAATTGAGTACCACCACGAAACCAGTTTCTAAACCCCCTCTTAGACTGCTGCGGTGGAGGTGGAGAATCGTGTGGCTCTTCTGGTCTAGGTATGTTTACCCATCGTCTACGTCGCTCGACACTAAACTCTCCTTTGACAGCAAGGAATCGCATATCATCTCGTTGTTTCCGAAACTCTTGGCGTGCCAACCAACCACGACACAAGGCTTGGATTCTTATGATATTGGGCGTGGGTGTGTGAACTTGGGTGGTTCTCCGAGTCGCTCGTCTCATTCCGGCCAACTCTGTAGCAGTCAGGGGACCAAAAAATACCTCGTCCTCTGACGACTCTATAAGCACGATGAGAAACGGTTAATAAATAAATATTGAGTATACGCAAATTCTCATACTCTTTACTTACCTCCTTCATAATGTGGTTGTATACTCCCAAGCATAATATAAAACAGTCGCAAAAAAAAGAATAAAATAAAAATAATGAAAAATGCAATTTAATAAATAAGAAAAAGAAAAAAGGTTTTTTTGTTGTCTCAAAGAAAAGCAGTTCTTTTTTTACTTTTCCCCACACACATGTTTCAAATAGTTGATCAGTGGATTCAATGATTATTTGTACTCTGTAGAGAGCTTGCGGTCCAGCATCCATTCGCCACCAGCCAAGCGACGCTGTCTGGCTCTAGTCACAGGCATACCACGCGGCCCTCCTCCCAGCGCCGGCGGAGCAGTACGCAGGCCCAAGCCCAGCGCGCCATAGCTCGGCACATTCCTAATGGGCTGCTCCACGGTCCGCATACGCTTATTGAGCATACCCGAAAAGGTCCTCGCCCTCGGCCGCGACACATCCACACTACTGTCCCAGCCAGCAGGCTCCGTGGGACTAAGCGGCAGGTCGCGCTTCAGCGACATCGGCTCCATTGGGTCCGGCACCTGGGCGGCCGACGCCAGGGACTCTGCCAGCTCGGGGTCGTGGGCATGCATTTTGATTCTCATCCGCAGGGCCAGGGGCAAAATGTCGTAGATCTCGCGGGTCCTCCTGATAACGGACTCGGCTCTGAGCGGCGGCCACGACCTCAGGAAGGCCATGGGGCTCTGCGTGGTGATCAGCAGCTCGCGCATGGACAGCAGCTGCGCCACAATGCACACGACGTTCAGGTGCACGCCAAACGCCAGCAGAAAGTCCCACAGCCGTATCACCTGCCGCAGGGGGCCGACAGACGCGCTCAGCGTCATGGCTGCGGGGAAGGCGTAGATTTTGGCCACCGCCCCGTGCCGCCGCAAGTGCGAGAAGAGTGGCGGGTCGGCGAATGCCAGGCACTCGTCGACGAGCTGCACGCACGCATGCACGCCCGGCAGCGACGGCCGAGCGTACAGCGGGCACTCGCGCCGGAGGAACTGCCGGAACGCGTAAAAGCTCGCTCCCTCGCCCATAACGTAGAGGAAAGGCGCCGCCAGCGTATTCATCCCTTGCACGTACCGCGGCGGGTCGCTTGCCGAGCGATCTAAACAAAACAAATAATGATAGTTAGCAATACTGTAGTTCCTTATACTCGTTTTCACAGACATTGCTGCTCTTACCTGGCGCACTCAGCAGTGCATTCAGCACGCGCACAATGGACGCCGTGGTGACGTGGGCCCTAAACTCGGCATCGGCAGCCAAGGTCCGAAACGCATCGTTGTTGATCTTGTCGGCGCTCGGCGACGGACACCGCCTCAGGGCCTGGGCGTATCCCTCGGGCGGCACCTGCCGAACCTCGAGCATAGCGAGCCACAGGGTGGATCTCAGCTTCTCGTCGCCCTCGTAAAGGGGCAGTCCTCCGTTCATAGCCACGCACAGCCGCAGCTCGCGCATCGACAGGCTGACCTGCTCCCAGTCCTCGTGGATGCGCCTAGTCAGAGCCACCAGCCGCCGCCTCTCATTCTCCAGCACCCGCCCACTGCCCAGAATAGTGCCAGTGTCCAGGGACTCTCTGCCGCTGCGCCTCTGTCGCCGCTGCAGGTACGCCGACGTCTCAATGTCCTCGCGGTAAAGCCCGTCGACTTTCGCCGGCTCCACCAGCTCCAACCCGTCGAGCCGCGAGGGTGAGCTGGCTGGCACCCGTAGTCGCTCGCGTAGCCGAAGCCCACCGCCTCGGTTCTCGTCTTCTTCCTCTTCTTCTATCACGGGCGGAGTGGAAGGAAGAGCCGCAAGTTCTTTAAACTCAATATCGCTTAGTCTACGACTGAGCTCAACCATGCGAGGCGTCATTCGTCTAGAACTATCGCCTGAATGCATTTTGGTTTTAAAAAAAGAAGAGGATGAGAAATATGAGAAATAATAGATTACACAAAATAAATAAAAGAAAAGAAGAATAAGCCACTGTAATCAAGCTGCTGGAACAGATGCAAGGTCATCTGAGCAATTTGGGGGGAGGGAGCTCTAATTTTTTTTGCGAGTTCCCTTGTCGATCCTCCTGATTTATCTGTTTATCATAAACATCATTAGAGTTTCTCTACTGCTCAATCCAACGTTTCATATATCATACCTTTGCTAAAACACGATGGTAAAAACAAAATAAAAAAACACACACATAGGAGGATTATTTCTTTGGTATATAAAGACCATGCCTTTGTCTTTTAAGCAATAGTACAACACCAAATAAAAATATTACTTACACACTCTACCTGCTTTTAATTCATAGATTTACAAACTCGGAAAATATGCACTCCTTCGCTCTAATTACTATCGCCGCCCTTGCTCTTGCTTGCACTGGACAGCATGACAGCCCTGTACATAATAGACGTCAGCTCGGCGGTGGTAATGGATCTCCAGGCAACATTCCTGGCGCTGGTAATGGTTCTCCTGGCAATGGATCTCCGAACGGTGGCTTCCCTGGTGGAGGAAACATTCCAGGCGGTGGCAATATGCCAGGCGGTGGCCTCCCTAGCAACAACAACCCAGGAAACGGAGTTCCTGGCAGCAACAATACCCCAGGCGGCAACAATATGCCAGGCAACAATACACCAGGTGGCAACAATGCAGGAAACAACAGCAGACCTCCTGCTTCGCCCTCCTCAAGCATGTCGTCTTTTCCTGCGTCACTGTTCAATGGCCTGCCCGGTTTCTCCAACATAAACCTCCCAGGCCAGTCCCGCACCCCAGTCCCTACCAACAATCACTCTACGCCCACTACCCGTCCCACCCCTACTCCCACTCTCACGCCTATTGCCACGCGTACCGATGTCAACCCCGAGGCCACAAAGACCACCACCTCCAAGACATCCGCCGCTGCTGCCGCTGACACGGTCCCCAGCGCCCTAGTAGCCGCCCTAGTAGCCATCATTGTCTCTTGCGCAATGTAGCTCCATATTACAACAATAATAATAAATTATTAATGAGCCAATCAGTTTACACGTGACCCTGGGGTAGTACGGAACTCGGTCATTAAATTATCCGCACTTTTCTCCGCACCATCCATTAGATAAGAGAGAGGGAGAACCACTTCTCTTTTTCTCTCTTTATTCACACCTTTTTTTATTATTAACAATGTCTCCTACTACGCTCAGTACGTCAATTATTGCTCATGGTCTGATATTCGACCTTGATGGTACTCTTATTAGTACACTGGAAGTAACCGAAAAGATATACACTCAGTACTGTCACCAATTCGATATGGATCCAGCCCCCGTACTAGCCGGTTGCCACGGTATACCCACATTACAAGTACTTCGGATGTTTTATCCGCCATCAACGCACACCCAAGAGTTTGCCAACCAAATGGAACACGATTCAGTTATACATCTCGACGGCCTACAAATAATCCCTGGCGCCGACATACTACTGCAATCTCTGCCTTTGGACAAATGGTCGATATTCACGTCTGGTATGCCCATGCTAGCGCACCCAAGGATTAAGCATTTGAAGCTGCCCTTGCCCCCCGTTTTTATTACTCCGGAGAATATTACTCTGGGTAAACCGAATCCCGAGGGATATGTTTTGGCTGCTAGGTCGATGGGAATGGATCCCAAGCATTGTGTGGTTTTTGAAGACGCTGTCGCTGGTGTTGTAGCTGGTCGCGATTCTAACGCGGTGGTTGTCGGTATTCGTACATTACTGTCGGATAAGCAGCTCAAGGATGCTGGCGCTACATATACTGTTAGGGATATGACAAAGGTCGCAGTTGCACTTAACACTGATGGTACATTGACTGTGACTATTGACGAGTCGTAATATATGGCTTGTATATTTATTATGACAACTAATAAAGCAGAAACTACATATCTACGATACCTGTTTTAATCGAGTGGAGTGAATGTGGAATAGAGTAGACTTCTTGGTAAAATAATATATAAAACTAAAGTTGTCACAACTTTTTTTTTATATTTATCACCAAGGCACACAAACATAATCATCACATTCCTTAAATGCCCTCATATATCCCGGGTCACTTGACAGCCTTTGGTGAGCTTGAGTAAACAATATGCTAATTGAGATATTCATTCACTGTTTATTGTTCTCTGGGGCCAAACCCACTAGGGCCAAGTCCATTAGGAGCTAACTGTCTATCTGCTTCTTCACGTGATATCTTTAGTGTTTGCCTATACCAGTTTACCCTATTAAGATAGACAGACTTATTAGTTTCATTGACATTTTCCTTTAATCCCACAGTAATCCACTTAGGTATCTGCCCTACAACGACGTCATTTGGTGTAATTGAATAATGTTGAAGCTGATTATTATCATTGCGAACAAGTATATAAACAACGTATTTGTCCAGCTCCTGTGATGAGGGGATTTCAGCTAATTCATTGTAGTAACATACTGCTTGAGAAAACCAAGCTTTATGAGTGGAACCTAAAGTGAGCTGTTGTCTAGTCCCATATCTGATGCCATTTTGTTCAAGTACTGATATGTCAATTAAGCTCATGTTTGATATTGTAATATGTCAGTCAACAAAGCAATTATATATAAATATGAAGGAATAGAGAGAAGTGAAGGGAAGAGAAAAGAAAAAAACCCCTGGCCAGCCAGCACCTCTTTTATATGTGGTTCTGTGCCCAGAGACGAAAAAAAATGACGTAAAAGTGGGCAAAAAATTGTGCTCAAGCATGAAGTCAAGCAGGAAAGTGCTGTTTTAAGAAAGCAGCTGGAATTCTTTGTATTTTTGTCCAGCCAAAGGAGAGCACTATACGATGTTAAAGCAAAAAGAGGACCAACAAAAGGTGCTTGCAAAGAATGCCTAAAATAGCATCCCAATCAAGCGCTTCCACTCAGTGCATCCATTCAGAGTAAGCTGCATTTCAAAGGAAACATTCAAAGAAACCAACAGAAGCGTCCCAATCAAGCACATACACTCAGCACTTGTTAAAGTCTCCCGAATTGAGTAAAGAGCGTGAAAGAAACAAAAAAAAAAAGGAAAATCCCCTAAAAAAAAAAGTTGGGAAGGGATACTCTTGCAAAAAGGGGTCGGGAAACAAACTACTATTGTCCTTGTCCTTGGATCATTAAACTGTACTAGCACAAAATAATTTATTATACCAGACTATTAAAGTTGTTTCACTTGAGATGCACAGTGGCAAATTCCTGAGCAGCGACAATAGCATCATCGATTTTAGACACTTCCGAGCCTGAACCCTGCGCAGACTCATCGTTGCCGCCCTTCTTGCCGCCAACGACAGCGCTGACAGCAGCGGCCCAGTCGCTCGCCTTGAGTCCGCGGGCAACAAGCGGCTTGGGCACAACACACTGATGGGCGACCTTGGTGGGCCCATCCTCTGCAATAAGGAGCACGGCCTTGGTGGCCAGGTCCTTGACGAGCTTCGCGGCCTGCGACATGGCCTTGCCCGCAGCAGGCAGGCGCAGCACGAGCACCTCCTGCTCGGGCGCCGAGGCGTCGATGGTCGTCTGCACAAACTCGGCCGCAGCCTTGCCCGCCTGGGCCTTGGCAGCGCGCTCGGACTCGGCGAAGGCCGTGCGGATGGCCTCGAACTCGGTACGCAGCTCGTACTTGTCGTAGACGCCGATGGAGGCGGTGTCGATTTCTTTTGCCAGGCGCTTGATCTCGGCGTCCAGCGCAGCCGAGCCCTGCAGCGCGCCCAGGCTGGCAACGTCGGCGGCCAGGCGCTGGTGCAGGTGGCGGGCCGCGTCGGCGACGTCGCCAGTGACGGCGACCATGCGGCGGATGCCCTTGGCAATGGCCGACTCCTCGACGATGACCAGCGGGCCAATGTCGGCCGTCGACGCGACGTGCGTGCCGCCGCACAGCTCGATCGAGTAGGCGGCCCACTTCTCGTCGGCCGGCGCCGCAGCAACCGCCGCCAGGTCGGCGCCCATGGCCACGACGCGCACGGTGTCGGGGTAGCGCTCGCCAAAGACGGCGCGCAGGCCGTGGATGGCCCTGGCCTGCGGCTCGGGCATCTCGCGCGTGAACACGCGCAGGTCGGCGGCGATCATGCGCGCGCACTGGGCCTCGACGGCGCGCACGTCGGCCGGCGCCAGCGCCTTGGCGTACGCGTAGTCGAAGCGCAGGCGGTCGGGCGCCACCAGCGAGCCGCGCTGGTCCGAGTCGCGCGCCACGCTGCGCAGCGCGTAGTTGAGCACGTGCGTGGCCGAGTGGTTGGCGCGGATGGCCTGGCGCCGGTCGCCGTCGATCTGCGCGTCGACCGCGTCGCCGACCGACAGCGCGCCGCTGGCCAGCACGCCGCGGTGCAGCACGTACCCGCCGAACACCTGCACGTCCTCGACGGCAACCTCGGCCGAGTCGTCGACCGCCACCAGCGCGCCCGCGTCGTACTCCTGGCCGCCCTGCTCGGCGTAGAAGCACGTGCGGTCCAGCACGACGCCCACGACGGCCGATGCGTCGGCGACGCGGTCGACGAGCCCGGCGGCAGTCACCAGCGCCAGCACGCGCGCGGCGGCCACGGGCGCGCCGGCGAACTTTGGCGCGTCGTCGGTGGCGGGCACGCCGCGCGCCTTGAGCTCGGCCAGCGCGTGCACGTCGAGCGTGATGACGGCTGCCTGCGTGCCGCTCCTGCTGCGGCGCGACGCGTCCTTGGCGCGCTCCTCCTCAGCCTTGAACGCGTCCTCGTCGACGCGCAGCCCGCGCTCCTGCGCCATGATCTGCGTGAGGTCGACGGGGAAACCGTACGTGTCGTACAGCCGCCACACCTGGCCGCCGGGGATGACGGTCTGGCCCGCCGGCAGCGCGGCGACGGTCTGCTCGAACAGCCGCTCGCCGCGGTCCAGCGTGCGGGCGAACGCGCGCTCCTCGTCGCACAGCACCTCCTTGATCACCTCGGCGCCGGCGCCCAGCTCGGGGAACGCGTCGCCCATGCCGGCCACGAGCGTGTCGACCAGCCGCGCAAAGAAGCTGCCCAGCTCCACGTCGAAGCGGCGCCGCGCATACCGCGCGCCCCGCCGCAGGATGCGCCGCAGCACGTTGCCGCGGCCCTGGTTCGACGGCCGCCCGCCGTCGGCGATCGCAAACGACAGCGTGCGCACGTGGTCGGCGATGACGCGGTACGCCATGTCCACGCCGTCCGTGTCGGCCGCCCCCACGTGGCCCGTGTAGGCGCGCGCGCCCGTCAGCTGCTGGATGGCGTCGAACAGCGGCACGAACACGTCCGTGTCGTAGTTGGACCGCTTGTCCTGCAGCACCGACACCAGCCGCTCCAGCCCCATGCCCGTGTCGATGTGCTTGTGCGGCAGCCCGCGCAGCCGCCCGTCGGCCTCGCGGTTGAACTCCATGAACACCAGGTTCCAGATCTCCAGCACGTCCGGGTCGTCCAGGTTCACCAGCGGGCCTGCGTCGCGCCCGCCGATGCGGTCGTAGTGGATCTCGCTGCACGGCCCGCACGGCCCCTGCTCGCCCATCTCCCAAAAGTTCTCTTTGGAGCCAAACGGCAGCACGCGGCTCTCGGGCAGCCCCAGGTCCAGCCAGTACTGCCGCGCCTCGCTGTCCACGGGCAGCCCGTCCGCCGCGCTGCCCTCAAAGTACGTCACGTACAGCCGCGCCGGGTCCAGGCCGTACACCTCGGTCAGGAGCTTCCATGCGAACCCAATCGCCTCCTTCTTGAAGTAGTTGCCAAATGACCAGTTGCCCAGCATCTCAAAGAACGTGTGGTGGTACACGTCCTTGCCGACGTCGTCGAGGTCGTTGTGCTTGCCGCCTATTAAACATATATTTCTTGTTAGTAGTTTGATGATGATGACTCACACAAGCCCCCCTGCATACATAATGTATAAACCGACCGTGCGAAACAACTGATGACGCATCACCATCATCAAAAAATTATATATACTTACCAGCACGGATACACTTTTGGCTGTTGCAAGCACGAGTGAGCTTGGCAAAGTCAGACGCAGGGTCCACTGTGCCCTGGAAGATGGGCTTATACTGGTTCATACCAGCGTTGGCAAACAGGAGCGTCGGATCCTCATGCGGAATAGTCGATGACGATGGAACAAAAGTGTGGCCCTCTGCCTGGAAAAACTCGATAAAAGTATCGCGAACCTTTTTAGCAGTCCACTCGGTGTTAGTCATGGTTCAAAAAGTTAGTTGCCTATATAAAGGGCTTGGATTTGAAAGAAAGAAAAAAGAATAATAAAAGTTGTGTGAGAAAAGAAAGATTGGAGATAGACGAGAGAGAAAAAAATTCATCAAACCGCTTTCACGAACGCATACATTCTTGGGGCATGATTGGATCAACCGATTTCTGATTACTCTGTAATTGGTCCCCACTCCGCAAGCACACTCAGCTTGACTGTGCGAGTTCCGGAGTAACACATGACGAGTCAGGTCCTATTGGCCAACATCATACTCGCCGTAATGTGCACGGGTATGATATTAATAATATCCACGCGTATTCTTTAGAACGCCTCCAACAAAATGTTATTGCCAACAAACGTAAATAAATAAATAAAAATGGAGTTGCTGTCAGTTTTTGAACCAGTCCTCTGTATACCTTCACCCCCTTTATTTAATGCTATTTTATTCACCATGCTGGACATGAAACTACATACCTTTTCTTTAATTGCCGTGCTGGCATCCGTATCAGTGTTTGGACACATGGAGATGACTTCTCCATGTCCACGGTACTCTCCTAAATGCGCCACTCCTTCAGACTTGCCGCCAGGCGCGGTACTCGACTACAATCTCAACGGGCCAATAGGAGGCAACGGCAACATTAACCAGCCATTTTGCAAGTACACCAAACCCTGGCCCCGAGTATCAGATATCTGGACTGCGGGCAATCCAGTTACGATTACATTTGCCAACAATGGTGCATCCCATTCAGGCGGCCACGCAGAGTTCTCTATCTCCTACGACAATGGCAGTACTTTTGTTGTTTTGCACCAAGTCCTACGCCACATCTTCTTCACAGCACCTCCACCCAACGGTGGTTCTGATATAGTACGCTCGTATACATTTACTTTGCCTGTGGGACTTCCAGGTACTAGTCACGCTGTATTTGCTTGGACCTGGGTTAATGCCATAGGCAATCGCGAGTTTTACATGAATTGTGCTGATGTAGCTATTGTTGGCATTGCTGGGAGTTACTCGGGAAAGGCAATGACCGTGGCTAACTATGGCTCAATGTATCCGACTATTCCAGAGTTCATGGGAAACTATAATACCGGAATTCATCTCTACACCACTAATATCGCTCAAGTAACCGTTACTGGCACCGGGTATTCCAACAGTTCTACTTCAACAATCGACACCTCTTCTTTGTCCACCAGTACGCCTTTATACACAGCCGTCTCAATGCCGCCTAGCTGGTTCTAACCCTTAGCCTCTAAGATTATTTCTAATACTAATGACTTTGACGTATGTCAGCGTAATACTGACCATAGTGAAATGATGCTGTCATTTATACGTCCACACACTTTGAAACCATTGGAAAAAATGGTTTGTATAACGATTTTTTTTCTATAGTGACGGCAAGTAATGACGTTGCAATACCACCCAATGACCCAACACACGTGGAGAGCGAGTAAAAAAAAGTCCATCTCTTTGAAGAAAAAGAAAAAAATCCTTTTTATAGCTTCTGCGGTGTTCCAAAAACCCCCCAAGAATTTCTTTGACCAAAAAGCACAAAGACACCCCCTCTTTTTTCTTTCCTTTAGCTCTCTCAAAAAAAGCAAGTATCCCTCTTCTTCTCTCTTCTCTTCTCTTCTGTTTTTATTTTTTTATTTGGAACTCTTTTTTCCCCCTCATCTTTTCCACTTGTATTTCAAGTATACTGCTAGAGTGCTTATGTCTCACTCGATAAACGTTAGTGACCTACCTTGGATCATTATAAACCGTATTATACATTATGCCATCAAGCCTAATGAAAAAAGAAACAAGGGTAGCAGTAACAGTATAGCTCAAACCAAAGACACTACTTTCAACCAATACTTACCTCTACTCTCTCTATGCCATCGATGGAGAACCGTCACATTAACACATTTGTGCAACCACAGTTTACTCAAATTCGAGGGAACCACAGTATCCATATACAACAAGTTAGTAAAAGCCTCACTACATATACCACATATCAACCTATTTGCCTTTAAACATAACGCCACACTAACTTTAATGGTTAGCCAGACTGAAATTATGTCAGGTCATGCTCTACAAGCACTGTTAGGCCCAGAGTTCAAGGGTGCTATGTTTCAGGCAGCCACTCGGCTAAAAGTTAAACTGGAATTGTCTGAAGACAATGTGCAACAAGATGTGGTGTCTGCTGACAATATTAGAAAGTTTGTGGCTTGTATTAAGGGTATGCTACCATACGTACAAAGTGTAGACATTGTTTGTAAGGGTAACTACAGCTACCAAGAAGCTCTAGCTTGTCAGAGATTTGAGCGCTGGCTTGGTATGTACTTTAGTCCAGAGACCACGTTGCGCGTGTACAGGAGCAAGATGATTCTGCCCAGTAACTTGGTACCCGCAGTATCTGTAGCTATTACAAACATTGGTCACATATGGAAAAACGACAATGAAGCCACATTAGAGTATATACACAGACTAGCGCCCATGCTACAAACATTGGCAATCACGTACAAGACTGTGAACCGCACAGAAAAACTATTCATAGACAGTAACAATGAACTAGTAGTGTATCCAAAACTACAAAGTTTGACATTTACGACATGGGAACAAGAAAAGATTACCTATAGGCCCGTAGTCGAAAACTTGGTTCCGTTTCCTAAACTCAAAAAGTTACATATCAATATGGAATACCCATTTGGCGATGATCTCTTGTTCAGAGGTAATTGCGAGACATTGGAGCAGTTACATATAGAGCTGGATATACAGACTATAGTGATGCTGAAAAAGTACAACGTCTTTACTGGTAACAAGTTTAAGCGCCTACTTAACATATCAGCAGAATGCAATACACATCGTGTAGGCGGTGACCCATTCGCATCATTTGTGTTTACAAATTTCGTCGCCGGCATGTCCTCAGCCAACCAGGCCCTGAGCTTTGACGATGGCAGTGCCATGAAGTACTCGGTAAGCAATTTGACCATGTGCTCTGACCTAGCCCGCATCATGTCATTAAACTTGAAGAACGCCAATTTGACATTATCACAAGTCATTGTACTTTTACATAAAATGACTCTACTGACTGAACTCAAATGCGAGTTTGCCGGGCTGGGCTCAGAGTATGACAGAATACCATTAGAAGATAGACCCAATAGAGCACGTTTGAGTTGCGTAAATGGCAGCAAGCACTTTAAACACATGACTTTATTGGGATACCTAGTAGATATGCGCAATGTAGCTGAATGTGCCATACTTTTGGCACTGGCATGTCCCAAATTGGCAAATTTTTCTATACTGGAGTCACTGAAACTAGAGTTCAACAGCGAAATCACCAAAGCACTAGAGATGGAACCATATAGTCTGTACGCAGATAGCGTACAGCATCTTTTATTTAAACATATAGAAGGCGAACAATAATAGAATATTCCTTATTTTTTTTAAATATTTTAAGAAATATATGTTATGTCATCAATAGTTCTTGGGCACGAAGTGCCAGGCGAGGGAGCACGCGACTGACTAGCCAGTATAACTGACCAGAATCCATTGAGTTGCGCCAATCCAATACTAGTATAGTTAGGGTCCAAAACAGTTTTACGATAGTTGGACACCAATATATTGACGAGCGAGTTTTCGTTCCTATATCCTTCTCCAGCCATCCAGTATAGTTTTACGACATTGACGTGCTGTGAATATATGGCATCGTCTACATATCTCGGTCCATCTACAGTATAGTGTCCCAGTTGGTCCATTACCTTTACTTGCTCTTCAGCCTCATTAGCCAATGTAGTGTGTACAACCAGTGGACTAGAGTTAGAGTTTACGCGCTCCCTGTTAATTGCACACAAGAACTTTGGCAAATCTATGCCATTCACCACACTATTAGTAGTGGGCTGGTCATTTGGTGGAGAAAACGGCGTCGGGTTGCTAGGACAAATTTGTATATCCCATGGCTTCTGGAACAGCCCCGATACCAATACAATAGTATACACCCCATCATCCTCATATATGCCAATAGCGTCCAAGTTGCGAGAAAACAAGGCATTGTAGATAGCTGTTTCAATCTGTGTAACAAAGTCTGTGTCATTACGCAATGTTCCCAGAATCTTGTAGCTCGATGACACGGTACTTCCCAGTGGAGCTATCACGTCATTGAACAACTCGTTGTAGGTGGTCGAGTCCCTGGAGCTGCCAGTGAATTGGTCGCTGAGTTGCTGGGCTACTTGTGTCAGGGTTTGGTGCAGGAACACTGGAGACAGGCGACGTACTTGACGGTCATGGTTGATTTGGCACAAAATACGTTGCACATTGCCATGCGTATCTAAAGCAGCAGGAGGAATAGCAGGAGCACTCTCTCGGCTATTAGATGCAGACAAAACTTTCACCGAGCTGGTTACTTTGGGGGCTGCCACATTAGCCCACACATAAGCAGTTAGTGCGAAAAGCACGGATGCGCGCAAAATAAACTTCATATTAAGAATAAATAATTGGGCAGTTAAAAAGGAGTGATGAGTCAAAGGACACCTCTCCCACTTTCGCAACTGCATATTTATATATGTGGCAATGTCTAATATTTCTTGCTTTTCTTTTATTTCGTGCCACTTGCGTCTTTCTGACAGACTATAAATAAATGCAATTTTTGTCAGCCGTGGCTGCATACGTCAATGGCTCTATTTGCCAGTCAACAAGTGAGGTGAAGAGTTGGCAATTTATCAATGATATTCCCACTTGAATAAGGGAAAAATGCGCAGTATTTCTTCTCCACACATACACAAATGACACAAAATGACATGATTAAACAACTAATAGAGACACGGAGTAAAATAAAAAAGAAATGGATAAAAGAATAGAAAATATCACTTGGCCGTTGGCTGAAGAGGTCCTCTCGCAGGCCTCGTGGCAGTGCCTGTATGACGATAGGCAGCAAACCCTTGCTCCGCAGTGGGTTCCTCATCATCAGAGTCTGATTCGTAGGTATCCACCAGAGGCACGACTCTCGCGTCTCTCTGCCTCCTCGTAACCTTTGTCTCTGGCTGTCTATCCATGACCTCGTCATCCGCCTCTGCATCACTTTCATCGGGCCAGTCCCTGGGAACCTCCTGCATGAGCACAGACGGAGCATGCGGAATGTCTCTCAGCTGCTCGCCAATACACGCCATGATTTTCTCCAAGTACTCACGCGAATTAGTGTTATCCATGTTGCTAGCCGGCACGTCCAAGCGAAACTCTGGCCCATAAAAGTCGTAGTAATCGTTGAATGGCAGGACGGGGTCCAGCTCTTCGTCCAGGAGTACGGAGGTCTCGTAGGCCCAGGTACGCGCGACATTGCGGATTGTGTAGCCGCCGCCACCAAGGCAGAACAGGGGCACGTTGAACGATTTCATGAATTCTACGCACGCCGCATGGCCCTTCATGCTGAGGTTGAAACTGCCGATACGGTCGCCCGAGAGCGAGTCTGTACCGCACTGCATAACTATAGCATTGGGTCTGAACCGCTCCATGACCATGCGCATGACAGGCTGGAAGATGCTCCGGTAGCTGTCGTCGTCAATACCATCGCGCAAGGGCACATTCACTGCATAGCCTTTGCCCTTCGCCACGCCAACGTCCTCGAGATGCCCAGTGCCAGGGAAAAAGTCGCCGTACTTGTGAAAGCTAACCGACATGACCCGATCAGTCGTATAAAAGGCCTCCTCAACACCGTCACCGTGGTGCACATCAATGTCCAGGTACATGACGCGCTGGTGGTACTTTAACAGCTCCAAAATCGCCAACACGATGTCGTTGATATAGCAGAACCCAGACGCAGCGCCCTTTTTGGCATGGTGCAGACCGCCAGCCCAGTTAATCACTATATCAGAGTCACCATGGTTGATGCGCTTGGCGCCAGCTATCGACCCGCCAGCCGATATAGAGCTGAATTCGAATACGCCATCAAAAGCGGGGCAGTCCTCGACGGTCAAATAGACGCTGGTGCGCTCGGGCTCTAGTTCGACCAACTCGGGTGTAATGCGAGAGAGAAAGTCCACGTAATCGTCGGAATGGAAACGCGTCATTTGTAGGCTGCTGGCGCGAGTGGGCCGGATTACATTCATTTTCTTATCCAGGCCGTAGGCTGCGACTAGGCTGTGCGCCATGCGCATGCGAAAGGGCTTCATGGGGTGGTTGTATCCGTAGTTGTAGTTGCCGACCTCTTCATCGTAGTAGTAAGTGATTCGTTTCTTTAGCGGCATAATCGAAGAATGTGAAAATTTGAAGAATAGAATGCAAAGAGTAGAAATTCAACAACACCCTCTGCTACAACTGTGTCGCGGCAGGGAGGCCTGGAGCCCCTCCTAAAGATTAATCCAAAAGTGGTATGGGTAGCTCTGATGGTGTCGTTTTTGCGGTGCAATGGCAGAGAAGCTCTAAGCTCTCTTTATCCTTTACGGTTTCAGATTATTTACTCTTCAACTATATTTATCTATTTATTGGATCACGCGCACTTTACATGTTCGACCGTTCACCGACCTCCACTTTCTTTGATAACTCACGATATGGTATGGTGGCCAGCCAGCTCTGATGCGGGAGTCTTGTGGTCGGCAGCGTTGGGCGTGAGTTCGTAAATGGAGATAATGGGGTCGGCAGTAAGCGGGAGCCACTCGCCTCTAAATGACAAAAAGTACAGCTCCATAGTCTCTTCATCGGCAAACGACCTCGGCAGATGCAGCGTAAGACTCCTAACCGATGAAAACTTTGCCGAGCGCACTGGGTACTCCACCGGCGCCCTTGCACCTCTCGCCAAGGTCCACTCCTGCGTAGGCTGTACGTCTCCGACGTTGTCAAAGTCCAAGTCGTCGCGGTTGGCAAATACTCTGACACTCTGTGGTGCCTCATCGCCCACGCCACCCCACAAAAAGATGGACTTGAGTTTGACCATGCCGTTGAAGGGTACGTACACTAGGAGCTCGGCGTCAGAGTCGCTGGATACTAGCTGTGTAGTGTCTAGGCGCCGGTGCCACGGCTTGAAGACCAGTTTGATTGACTCTGGCTCTGATTCGTTCAGGCACCAGGCTTGGTCCACCAGCACTTTGTCAAAGAGCGAGTCTGCTTGGCCAGTGTCAGCCTCTTCGTCATGGCTGTGATCGTGTCCATCGTGGCTGTGTCCGTGTCCATGTCCGTGCCCATGCTCGTGGCTGTGGTAGTCGTCCTCGTTAGCCTCGTCGTGGCAATTCATCTTTTATAAATTCGATAAATTAGTAGAAAAATTGAAGGAACAGAAATCGTGATGCTTCTTTCGATCTGATCCGTATGGCCTGTGATCAATGTCAACAAAATTGATTTATGGAGCGCTTCGGCTGTTATGGCTCACCAGTGCACGTCATTAAGAACAAAGGAGGTAATAAAATTAATCATGTCATTATATTTAGTCCACTAACAAGTGTTTAAAATAAACAATATAAGCTACCATTGTTCTAAGTGAGCACAGACCTTTATGTATGTCAAAGGCATTCAATAGACTAGAATAGGCCACTAACCTTTACATCCGGCCAACAAGTAGCTTTAAGACTTGCATGGCATGTTGGTACACAGTCAAAATCCTACATCAGCAGTGCATATGTTGTCCTTGGTCTATACTTCACTAAATGGCCACAAATGTGTCAGCTTCAGGAAAACGATCTTCATGTAGTTCTGCTCCATCTCCAATCTCTTTTCCAAGTGCTTTCAGAGTGGCTTCATCAAGTGAGCAAAATATAATCAAATAATCACCATCCGGTTTCTTATTGGCCTTTTCATCTGTTGAATAAAAGGTAGCATTCTTAGTAACAAACATGCATGACGCTGTATCAACTGCACAAGGCACCATCTCCCTTGCAGCAGTGGCATTATAAGTACTGAGCGAGAATATATTTATATCCTGATAATCTACGGATAGTTTTTTATTTATATAAACGTAAATGCGAACTCTAGGGGCGGAGGTCATTGCAAGCTGTATGTATCAAAAAAAGTGAAGAGGATTGGTTGATGGAGAAGTGAGAGAGAAAAGGTTGGATGTGGTGGCTCTCTCTTTTTATACCCCCTCCTACCAACTACCCACCCAAGGCTGTTTTAAAAAAGCGCGGCCTTTTTTCACTCAAGAGCATTACTAGTGCATCCACATACCCCAAACTGTGCAAAAGATGTGCGTTGATGCAAAAAAGAGAGATTTTGTTGCCAAAGAAATTCTTTGCTGCTGGATTCCCCTCATGCATCATTGTTTGCCAGCTGTTTTAAAAATAATTAGGGAGAGGCTAAAGCAGGAAATTGTTTTCAAAGGAAGGCATTCTAGTCCTTTGTCCACCTTGAATTTCCTTTGGTAAGATGTGACGTAACTGGACAATTTTCAAGCCCTGGTCTTCAAAGAAGGTGCTTTGTAGGCTGTTTCCTTTTTGCAAATTTTTTCCTGCCCCAAAAAAAAGTAGGGAGTAGCTATTTGAAAAAATACCCTTTTGAGGGGTGTTTTGGAGCATTCCTGGCAATGACGTAAAGTGTGGACAGGTGCCTGGATGATGAGGTCATTGATTGGCATGTGAAAGAACAATTTTTTTTTTCTATTTTTCAGCAACAGGTAAAAACGTGGGTACCAATTGTACTATAAAATACAATTTTATCCTCTGTATCATTTCCCTTGTCCGCCTCTTCTCTGCTTTATCGATTGGGCCAAGTATGGTTGATATGTGATTAGGCTTGAGGGCTTGAACGTATTCGGTGTACTATTGTGCAATGGCATCACTATTATTCCTACTAAGTGAGGTGGGTCGAAATAGCAGACATAATCATGACCACCATTGAGGTCATATTGGTGAACAGTTGCATCCATCATTGTTGGTAATACTGAGGTGGGAGAAAGTGAAGTGGTTGGTAAATTGTAAGTAGAAAATAAACTAGGAGTA
This sequence comes from Coemansia sp. RSA 922, assembly GCA_027577415.1. Lineage (NCBI taxonomy): Eukaryota > Fungi > Kickxellomycota > Kickxellomycetes > Kickxellales > Kickxellaceae > Coemansia > Coemansia sp. RSA 922. The sequence goes on along the minus strand of JANBQS010000245.1, from coordinate 508 downwards.
GAGGAGTGCTCTTTTATACACCTAATGATGATGGCATCATTATTGCATTGCCTTTTTGCACCTTTTGCCAAGCCTGGTCAATGGTACAAAACTACTAAGAAGGACTACAAAGGATTGCTACTTAAAAGGGGTAGGCAGAGACGTCCAGCCAACCAGTGTGCACTGGGTTTTCAAGGAAGTGCTTTGAAAGTACTTTACAGCAAGCATCAACATCCTTCCCCAGCTGTACACAAAAAAAGTAGGAAGGGACCAAGGTGTGAGACATTGTCTTCAAAGAAATTCTTTGTAGCTGCTTCCTTCTCAATTGCCATCTTTTGCCAAGCTGTTTTGAAAATAGGTGAGAGAGGAAAGTGTGAGACTTGGTCTTTCAAAGAAAATTCTTTGTAGCATATTTCCTCTTGGGAATTTTTTTTCTCCAAAAAGAAATGCAGAGTGTGATACTAAAATGTATTCCGATAAATATAAAGAGAAGATAAAGAGTTCTATTTTGTAAACAACAATAAACTCT
>JANBQS010000244.1:0-24714 GCA_027577415.1 Coemansia sp. RSA 922 | reverse complement strand
GATCGTCACGACTATATGGTACAGGAGAACGAGCGGTTACGAAAGGAGTATATGGAGATGAGAGAAATCGCCCTACAAGCTCGTGCCATGTTGGCTGCTCATGCCGACTGCCCTGTTGCTATTGCTAATGGCGTACATGGTCTGGATTCGTTGCCTAGTGGTGCTTCTTTTCATTCGCTCGTACCTAGTAATACCGTGGAGGCGGAGTATGCACAGAAAATTATTGCTGCTATTCCGCCTACTTCCAATGGTATCCCCATGCATTCGATGATGATGCCTGATATGCCTGAACGCGGTGGTCGAAGGTCCGTTTCTCACTCCCAAAGACATATGATGCCTGAGCAACACTATGAACACTCTCGTATGTGGCGAGATTGAGGTGTTTCCCCTCTCTTTTTTTTCTTCTCATTTCTTTTTTTCTCTTCCTACTGTATTGGCGAGAGGGATATGTGTATAAATTTTTTTTTGAATATACTAAAAAAAAAACTCCTTGTTTATAATTTACTTGGATAGTCCCTAGCTTGAAGCTAAACTGTTCTCGTGGACAAGATACTTGTGGCCTGTGAAATGCACTACCACCCGTTCGTAGTTGGACACAAGTGAACGGCAGGAAGAAAAAAAAAGCAGTTTCTTTGAACACCAACTGTTTTCTTTGAAGAGCTGGAGACCTTTGTGCTTTGAAGCCTTTGAAAGGGGGTTGTCGGCTGAGCTTTCACCACGCTTGCTGCGGCTCTCACCATCCTTGAAGACGGATGAAAAGAGGGAGACTTGCTCGCTAAAGAGGGAACGGAAAAGGGGGATGTGGGTGCCCACATTTTTCTTTCTCTACTCTTTTCCTCACTTTTACATTTCCCAAAGCATCCTCTACGCACCATTGAAAATAACCAGAAACAACACATGCATAGACAACTAGCAACATGCTTACCAGTGTTTGATAATTATAATGACCTTAGGGAGTATGTGAAGAAAAATAGAGCAATTCATGTTACATTTGTTATAAACAAGCACAAGGCCGTATATGACTATGAGCACAGCAACAAGTGCATATTCAAGCGCATATTTGGTCCTGATTGTGAGTGTCCTCGTACACTAAAGGAGGAGTTTAAATCAATCAAGATTCCTTCAGCAATACAGGCTTCTCGCTTTGTAACTGCATTCCACCATTTTGTCATATATACTGGCAAAGAAACTGGAAGGCTAATAACACATGCTCCTAGAGTGTTTCATATCAACCATAGGAATCCCGTGAAAATTCGCAAGAGCATAGATAAAATTCTTAATCGATTCAACGAGTTTGAACTATATGTAGCCAAATTATCGTCACATTCATCTATAAATTAGATTTTATTGATATTTAGGATGCTACATTAATAATAATTATTAGACCTAGAGGGCTAGTATGTGCTTGAGACACTAAGGCAAACAAATGCATGTCATCCATGGTGTTTGTGGAGGCTTGTAAGAGTTAACTCCAAATATCTGTATCTGAGAATACTCGTGTCTAGCACTTGGCACTACCTACTACCGAACTCTTTCTGTTGCTCTCATGGACAGATGCTTGGCTTGGCATTCTCCGCGGCCTGTACGCTGTTGGGCACAAAAGAATAGTGGGAAAAACAGTTTCTTTGAACATCAACTGTTTTCTTTGAAGAGCTGGAGACTGCGTTTTTTGTGCTTTAAAAGGGAATGTCCGCTGAGCTTTCACCACGCTTGCTGCGGCTCTCACCATCCTCGAAAACTGATGAAAAAAGGTGGAGACTTTCTCGCCAGAAGAGGGAATGGAAAAGGGGGATGTTGGTGCCTACATTTTGTTTTCTCTTCTCTTGTCCTCTTCTCAAAGCATTTTCTACGCACTATTAAAACTCACCAGAAACAACACATGTCTGAGCAACAAGAATCGACACTTGTATTAGTGTTTGATAACATTGATGACCTTAGAGAATATGTAACGAAACATGCTTCCAAGAAATGTATAACAGTGACTTTACTTAGTGACAACCCCTATTATGTAATAAAGCGTTACAGACGCCTATGCAAGTTCAAGGGCATGTTTAAACTCAAGTGTAGCTGTCCACATTTAAAGATAAAATTGGCCAAACAGCACTAAAGAGAAAACAAGTACATTACGTACGTCATGAAAGAATAGCTATTTAAACCGCGCCACTTTTTGTAACCTGGTGGCTCCAATAACTACTACTCTTTAAGATAGAGAGATTGTGCGCGCTCAATTCGGGGGAGAACTAAGGATGTTGTGCCTTGCTTCACTGACACAGCTCCTCCCGACTCAGCGACAGAGCCTATATAGAGATATGTTTAAAGTTAATCATAATAAATTTGATAAAGTTAACCATAGCCCAAGATAAACGCTCTCAGCTACTGTTTTGATAAACCCAATGTCGGCCCTATCTTTCCGGCGGGGGATGTCCTTCGACCATTGACCAGATATTTTTAACCAGCCTTTCTCTATTACTCTTCGTGCGCTGTGATATACTTCCGTCTAAATGCCAAGCTTTTAAGTTCGCGTCGGACCTGCTACAAGGATCTAGACCACGCTCTATACACCATGTGGCCCAGTATCTCCACTTCCTGTCGTAATCAATGTTGGTATCTCTGTTAGCCTGGTTGAAGTATGTGGCAATTGCTGACTCTGACTTGCCCTGGCGCAAAAGTGCTGTATGGACAACGTCTCGGCGACTGAGTGATGAGTCAAGATTCTCCACTACTACTGTTGCCTCAGATATTGGAGAACAGTTGGTGTCATTTACGCTCTCAATTGCCGTGCTACCAGTGTCAGACTCTCCGACTAAAGAGGCAGCAACAGGAGATTCGCCTTCACCACCGCAAGACCGTCGATTGCCTGCGGCCTTAGATATGCGGGCTAATAAGTGAGCAGATGAGCGAGTACCCACTGGCGGATCGCCATGAGGTGCTGTACCCGAGCTATTTTGGATTGTGTCGCGGCCTCGTGCCTGGCGCCGTGGCAGGCCTGAGGTCTTCGAGTGTCCGAGGTCGCGGCGATACGGGTGGCTACGCTCGTTTCCGACAGGTTCATTGCCTCGCCTCTCCCGTCTACGTGTATTTGGACCGCTATTTGGCCTGGAGCGCTGAGGATCATCGATACCCTCAGAAAACGGCTCCAACTCTTGGCCTAGACCATGGGCGCCTCTCTGGGCGTCGATCCTGTCAGCGGCCAAACTATTAATCTCGGCCCTGTGGTGCGCAAGCGTATCAGTGAGCGTTGCGCAAAGCGTGGCAAATATGTCGCTTGCTTGATTTGTCAACCTCCTATCGACCTGCGCACTGCTCAGCGCGATGCGTAAAAGTTCGACTCCGTAAGCTGCCATGGCCGCCACCTGACTATATGCCTCGTCTACTGCGAGCTTGTTATCCATCTCTGAGGCTTGCGTGTTGGTATTTGTAGCCTTTTTGCTAGTGGTGAGTCTCTTTGGCGAATATATCGATCCTTTAGGCGAGTACTGCTTGCGGAGATCGGCCCATGTCGACTTTTTAGGGCTGACACCCAGCCCAATCTCGTTTAGGCGCTTACTGGTGATCGACTTTACGATGTCTCTGGTATTGTCGTCAGTGCCGTTATTACCACACCCGTTTAGAGCCGGCTCCTCGTGATCATGGCGGACGTGCGCTGCGTTTCCTCCTTCCGTGCAAGTAGAGCGGCTCCTCAGATCCTGTATGGCCTTTTCTGTTGCCTCCACGCGAGCAAACAAAGTACTAAACGCGCGATGGGAGGCTACGAGCTTTTCAACCGTGTTAAAAATCTGCTCGACCTCTTCGCCGTCCATCATATACTATGCGAGATAAAAGGTCTACAAAAGTGTTGTTGATAAATGCGCGCAAAAAACGGGTAGTCGATGAAAAGAAAACAAATTTTTTTCGAGCCACAGACTTGAGAAAGAGCCAACCCAAAAGTGTATATGCGACTAGACGACCCTTTCTTCAAGATGATCAACATGAGCCGAACCACGAGCTTAACTGAGCCGTCCTTCATGCTATTGTTGTAACACAGTTTCGTACTCAATCCTTGGTTCAGAATGAGTAAAACCATGCTTTAAGACTAGACAACCTAGCAACCAGTATCTACTACCTATGAGAGGGCTCTCCGCAGTAGTGAACGTCGGTACTGGAGGGTACTCGCCCTTTGCCCTAACTTCTCTCCTATTTGGTGTACCATGCGCCTGTCATTGCCTTGAAAACCAACCCTCTAGGTTCACGTCAGATCTACTTTAAGGACCTACATCGGTCCCTACACACCAACTAACCCAACGCCTACACACACTGTCGTCAGTGTCTATGCTGTCACGGTGTTCAAGGGCAATGGGTCATCCAAGACTGTAGCATATCAGAATGGAACTGAAAGCGGATTCGGAACCAAAACTCTCTGAGTCGGATGTCGACCACATGCGATTCGTGCTGAGCATTGGACCAAATGCACCTGTGTGTACTGTATTTGATCGACTTATTAATCCAGGTGTTCAATCCATACTCCCGTTAATGTAGTACCAATATTGTGCACATTTTTCCTGGACACCAGCTTCTGATATTGCTTGTATGGGCATACACTTGGCTTGGCGCTCACTACTGAATGTGCGTTGTTGGGCACATAAGAATGCTGGAAAAGAAATGCTTTGTGCACCAAGTGCTCCTTTGAAGGGCTGGAGACTTTGTGTCTTTGAAGCTTTAAAGGGGTCTTTGGCCGAGCTTTCACAGCCCCCTGCTGCGGCCCTCGCTGCCTTTCTACGACTGGAAAAAGGAGACTTGCTCGCCAGAAGAGCTTGTGAAAGAAAGGGGCATGTGGGCGCCTAAATCTTTCTCACTTTGCTTGCCCTAAAAATCTTCTTTTATTTTATTTTTCTTAAAGTATTTCTGTTAGTTGTAGTTAAAATAGCATGAAACGACAATTGCCTGAACAACCAATACCAACACACATATCAGTTTTTGATAATGTGGGCGAGCTTAAAAAATACGTAATGCAATTCCCATACGGGGGGTGTATGGTATTGGCTATGCACAACCACATGTCTATATATCAGTATACGCATAGGGACAAGTGTGTGTTAAAACGCATGCTTGGAGTCGAGTGTGGGTGCCCACGTACACTAAAAGAAGAGTTTGAATCAATTCTGATACCTTCGTCCATAACACCTGCTCCCAATGTCACAGCAGCATTTGGCCTTGCAGTGTATTCTGGCAAGGATGCCTACACACTCACAAGGATGTTTGATTTCCGTGAGCTAGGTTATGTTTTGCCTATTAAGCACAGAAACTCTGAAGAAACTCGCAAATTTCTGGCCGATCTTCTCAATGCCTTTAGAATTTATCGGTGGAAATCAGCTAGCATATAGCAACCCCAATGCAGTTCTTTATTTGGGAAGGCGCATCAAAAGTACACTTCTATCAAATGACTAGTAAACGGTTTACCTACTAACAATATCAAGCGCTCATGCTTACAAAAGTAAAAAAAACACATGCTAAAGATAATAGACTAAAGTTATGCATTCTGTTCATAGAGTCAGAGCGTTTTCGTGCATGTCCCTGAACAGCGTGACGGCCCACATAACCAAGCTAGCAGCTCGCACGTGGATAATCCCGCTGACCAATATGCCAGCTGAAAAGAACTCCCACAGCCTATCGGACGCCGTGATAGTGGACAAGCGCCCACGTGTAAGCAGGCACGACTTGGTAACACCAAGAGTCTTGAGCAAGGCGTAAATTTGGCCGCGGAAGAAAGCTGTCAAAAAAGCTTTATACGCAGCAGCTCGCAGTGCTCTGAGAATAGTACCATTGTCCTCACTTTTGTATATGCTATCAACAATTGTTAACATGGTTTTTATTACCTGCAAACTCCTTCGCAGCCTTGATCTGGAAAAAGCAGTGTGTAATCCGCTTTTTTTTTGCTTTCTCGCAGAGGTTTCCAATTGTCAAAAACAGAAATATCGCAAAAAGAGGCTTCGAAAACTCTTGTTCAAGCAGCCTTTGTAGACAAACCACAAAGAAAGTCAACGGCATGCTTCCAGTCAACGCTCTTTTCTGATTTATTTTTTTGCAAGGGGAGCTACTCCCAACAATTTTTGCTATAAATTGGCGGGCAGGATAGGCGCCCACTTTTTTTGCGTTTTTCTCTTTTCTATCACTATTTTTCTCAAATATATCCAACAACCTAGTTTTTTTTATAATTCGAAAATACTCTACGAAAATGCAGGCACCGACCAATACTGAGGCGTTTACTGACTTGAACAAACTAGCGGAATATGTAAAGGGTACTACGTGTAATGGTTGCGCAGTGATTAGAGGAACTGTGCACCCCCATTGACTCTGCATCTTTAAATTCGCCTAGGCCATCAGAAGGTGCTGTGTTCGGCAGCTATGTTCATGTCGTCTACAATGAACCAGGATACGTCAGCGACGCTAGCATGAATATTGCTATGCCAGTGATTGTGAACAATATTTTAACTAAATCTGCGGCTGATTTAGCTAAAGAAATTAAAGATCTTCTGTCAAGAATGAGTGAAATAGAGATTTTTATTTCTTGCTGAGGCGTATCTCCAGCCAGTGCTGCCTTGCCTTTATATACCCCTCGGTTATTCCAACGTTCGGGTAAAGCTTATTACTTCAAGTCCTCTGACGAGAACTCTTCCTCCGTAGGATCTGGGCTCGTTGCTTGCACATGTTTTCGAACACTGTCCTGCCCAATCTCAACATAATCCAAAGCAGTAGCTCGTTATTTTATAGTCTATTTTATTATTGACAAAATATAGCTATAGTTTGTTCTTTCCTTTTATGTGTGATTCTAACGGTTATTACAACTTTCATCAGATTCCAATTGGTGTGTAATTCATTCTACAAGTACGTTTTAGCTTAAAGTAGATAAAGTGACATAGCAAATGGAGTTCAATGTGTTCAATACAAAAAGTAGCAGTATTGCCACGGTGCAAGGTAACGGAGGTCGAGAACAACGAGTTGGCAAGTATATTTTTTTAGTTCTCTATTTAGCTCTTTGTTGTGATGGTTCTTTTCTAGAAATGGATAAAAGTTAGCTGGCCTTGTTTAAACGCGACGGCGACTGAGTAGTCACACCCTTGTCAGAGGTAACAGCAATGGTGGTCACAGGGATGGCGGCAACAAACACCAGTGTGATTATAGACACAGCTACAGCGCCTACCAAGTAGCATACTGCAGCGCCAGAGAGCCAGTATACCGAGCAGGCAAAGACAGGGCCTAGAGCGCGACCAATTTGCCCTGCCGACCGGAAGTCGCCCAAGCGCTTACCCGTGTCGCCCGCCGCCTGCTGGGACGCACCAGCCAATGACACCATCGAGTTGAGACAGTTGACAACCGTCGCCGAGGCAACAGCAAAACCAACAGCACCAGCCCACAGCCACCACGACGGATTGCCGTCGCTGCTCTTATCGGCGCTTATACAGCACAGGGCAATAGACAATAGACCCAACGTGCATCCAACCATGCCCTGAGCGACCAAGGACTTGTCACCGCGGCCGGCAGACTTGCCCTTGACTCGACGCACATAGCCGCCCTGCAATATCGTCGACGTAATACCAATAAAGCCCAGGAGCCGGCCTTGCTGCATATTGGAAAAGTTAAACTTGTCATGCGTCAGGAATGTCAGGGTATACTCCATACCCGAAAAGAAAAACAGGTAGGCAAAATGCACCATATTGAGTCTTCTCAGCACCCGTCGCACATCCGAGCTATTCTCGATGGTCTGCTTCGTTACCACCGCTTCCTTTTCAGAGACCGTATCAGTGTCGTCGTCGGCAGTGGACTTTTTGAAATGAAGCGTCTCGGGCAGCTTAAAATACAAGTACAGGCTCTCAGCCAGCAGCAAGGCGAGCGAGAATACGGCAGCCGCGGCAAAGGGCGCGTATGTCGAGCCTCCAGTTCCTTCAGCAGACATTTTAGTAGAAAAGTAAGCGCCAATCGACGGACCCAATGTAAACCCAACAGCAAAGGCGATTCCAACCAAAGCCATGCCCTTAGACCTAGTGCTAGCATCAGTAACATCAGCGATAACCGTGTTGGATATCTGTACGTTGCCCTCGCTGAGTCCAGCAATAACACGAGCCAACAAAAAGGACTCGAATGAGCTCGAAAACACCCACAGCACAGTCCATATGACGTTTCCCGCCATACACACCATCAGAGTACGACGACGACCCAAGCGGTCCGACACACGTCCGATTACTGGCGCCACCACACATTGGAGCAGTGAGTAGAGCGAGCCCAGCATCCCGCCTAGTAGAACTAGGTCGGCGCGTGCGCCTTGCTGGAGAAAGCGCGATGTCGTCCAGCCCAAGATTCGGTGACGCAGCTGCTCGACTGACGATAGTGTCCAGCCGAGAAGTGTCGAGGGGTCTGAGCCCTCGCGGGCCTTGTATGCCTCGAGCGAGCGTGGCAACAAGGGCAGGATAATGGTGAATGAGAGGATATCGAGTAAAAGGGCGATAAACACGATTCGTGTGATTCGTCGACCCTCTGCAGCTTGACGCGCGACAGCTTGGGCCTGCGTGTCATCATCGCTGTTGTTGTCAGAGTCGTGGACAGCTACCGCGGCGGACCGGCGCTGCGTCGAGGCAGTGGAGGCCATGGAATAAGTTATAAATAGAGGCGGAAGTTTGGGGAAGGAAATGTGTGAGGAAGGTAAATGCCAAAAACTGATAAGGAAAAGAAAAAAAGGAGAGCCAGTCTATTTGTTTGCAACGACTCCACTCCACCCGATCAGTGCCAGATCACTGGCAACGCGGAGAGCGAAACAAAGTTTTGTGTGTGGAGCCGCTGGGAGAAAGCCTCCCATGCTATTGGAACCACAGCAACGAAAATCAAACATACGAACTGCGAGCCGCGAACCGTGAGCTGCATTAAGATTGACACAAAGAGGGTCGACGATTGGCTGTGAAAGACTGCATGCGGCCTAGCGCATTGTTTACGCCAAACTGGTTTGTAATTCTCTTTTGTTCTCGTTGTGGTGCCTACTGTCCTTATTATTACTCTTAATTCGTTTATTCCTAATCACCTGCTCTTTAAATTCGCCTTTACCTCTTTTCTTTTTTTGGTGTGCTGTACTCTAGCTGTCGCGACATAACCATTTCACTCCCCCAACTCGGTCTTGCAACTCGCCTCCTTTCATTCATTCTTTTTTTTTTTTGTGTACGCGTTTGCTAGCATAAGTGTAGCTAGTAGGACCAAGCCTAGACAACAGCTGGGAAAAAAAGGCCAATACTCTTTTTTTTTTTTGGATATCCTTTAAGGCCGAGCTCACATTAATTTGGTTCTCGGAAACACAAGCAGCAGCAGCTTACCCCCAACCGAAATCAATCGGCAACAACAACACTTAACGCGTCGAGATGGACAATCGACCGCGCGCAAGCACATTGAGCATTGACACGCAGTCTATGCGCAAGACTGCAGCTGACGATGGGAATACCAGCGGTGGGTCGCGGCGAATGCGAAAGGTGTCTGGCGGACGGGTACTCGAGGAGCCAGATGTCAGCCACGAGGACCTGACGCTGCACAATCTGCAAGCCAAGGCAGCAGCCCTCGCCCTGCCAGACTCGAGCCGTTTTGCTTCAGCTGTGCCCCAGCCGATGGCTATGGCGCGCGGGCGTAGCCGCACAGTGGCTGGAGGATCGTCCTCGGCTGAGGCGGCGGGAGAGATGCCGCGGCCATTATCGGCGATGCTCAAAAACAACCCTGGGTGGGGCGACACGCACTCGCCTATCAACGGACGACCACTGTCGATGGTCATTGGCGAGCTGCCCGAGTCGCCAAGCGTCACTGGCATGAAGGGTCGTCATCGGCTGCAGCGCGAGCCTAGCTCAGCCTCGTCGCTGGTAAGTGCTCCTATGACGAGACACCAGGCTGGCAACTGGTGCGACTTGGAGCGGCAGAACCTGGCGGCGTACGAGTACTTGTGCCACGTATGCGAGGCCAAAGAGTGGATGGAGGCGTGTATCGCCGAGGAGCTGCCCGGCATAGCGACGATTGAGGACTCTCTGCGCGACGGCGTGGCGCTGGCCAAGCTGGCGCAAAAGTTCTGCCCCGAGGCAGTGGGCAAAATCTACCAATCTCCAGCTGACTCTGGCCGTACTCCTCAGATCTCCAGCGGCGTGCGGAGGCGGTTCGTGTTCAAGTATACGGACAACATCAACTTCTTCTTGAGGGCCATCCGCCAGGTGCGGCTCCCCCGCCTGTTCCACTTTGAGCTGACTGACCTGTACGACCGCAAGAACATGCCGCGAGTGATTTACTGCCTGCACGCCCTCAGCCACTTTTTGCTCAAGATGGGCATTGCGCCCGAGATGCAGGATCTGGTCGGCCGCCTAGAGTTCTCTGATGCGCAGCTGGCTCAGACTCAGGCGGAGCTGGATACTCTGGGTCTGAATGTGCCGTCTTTCCACCGCATTGACTCTGATATTGGCCAGCGCCGCCCTCGGCTCTCGCGCGAGGTGCAGCCGCTTCAGCCTCAGGAGCTCCAGGACTTGCACGAGGATGACGCGGAGGAGCCAGATCCAGAGTCTGACTATGACTATGACGATGACGACGAGTTTGTTGAGCAGCCCTCTGCGCCGGGGCATCTGGATATGGATCTGGCTTTTCTCGACGATCCCCGCATCGAGAGGCTGGAGAAGGCCAAGCGCTACTGGATGAAGCGCATCGACATTGTCGTGCAGCTGCAGTGTGCTGGTCGTCAGCGCCTGGCTGAGCGGCTGGTGGAGGAGAAGCGCCAGGCTCGCCGCTACTTGCGCATGGTCGAGTCAGCCACCATCATGCAGGGCTTGGCGCGTATGGCGCTGGCTAAGCGCGAAGCTAAAGAGCACCGCGCCGAAAAAGCCCGCGTGGAGGCTGAGAGGCAGGCCGAGATTGATCGTGCCATTGCCGAGGAGGAGGCTGCGGCGCAGCGTGTCATTGCCGCAAGAGAGGCCGAGAAGCAGAGAGCCATTGCTGCCAAAGAGGCTGAGAAGCAAAGAGCCATTGCTGAGCGTGAGGAGGCCCTGCGTGTGGAGCGCGAGCGAGAAGACGCCCGCCAAGAGGCGCTGCTGCAGGAGCGTGTGCGCAAGGACCGCGAGCGTGCCGAGCGCGAGCTGGAGGCCCAACGACTCGCAGCGGCTCAGCGAGCCGAAGCGGAGCGGGCTGAGGCGGCGCGGCGGGCGCAGGAGCAAGGGGACCGCTTGGAGGCTGAGCGGTCCGAGCTTGAGCGGCGGATTGTGGGCGTGCAGGCGCTGGCACGTGGCGCTCTGGCGCGGCGAGTGTTTGGCGAGATGCGCGGGTGGACGGCAGCGATTGCTCGCTTCCAGGCTGTCTGCCGAGGCGCGTTGGTGAGGCGCGAGGTCGGCAGCCGCTTGACCACGTGGGGCCGTGTTGAGGCTGGGGCGCGGCGTGTGCAGGCGCTCTGCCGCGGAGCCCTTGTGCGGCGGCGCCTGCGCGAGCATCGCACGCACCTGAAGCGCAATGTCAACGTCATCGTCAAGATGCAAAACTTGTACCGCGCCAAGCTTGCTGGCAAGGCCTACCGCACGCTGACCGTCGAGGACACGCCGCCAACGCCCGCTGTCGTTGTGTCGTGTGCCCCGCTGCTCGAGGACACCGACCAGGACCTCGAGGAGGAGCTGGAGCTGGAGCGGCTGCGCCAAAAGGCCGTGCGGCAGATCAGGGAGAACCAGCAGACGGGTCGTGTCTTGGATCAGCTCGACATCAAAATCGCCTTGCTCGTACGCAATCGGATCTCGCTCGACGAGGTCGTGCGCATGACGTCGCGTCACTTCCGGTTCCTCGATGAGGTCCGTCGCCCGTCGGCGCTGCAGCCCAACGCCAACATTCGCACGGCATCAGGGTTCTCTGCCTATGCGCTGTCTGGAGCTGTGCCGGCCACGTCGCTGTACTCGCTGAAGAACATGGACAAGGAGTCGCGTCGCCGCCTCGAGGGATACCAGCACTTGTTCTACCTGCTGCAGACCCAGCCTGTGTACCTGGCGCGACTGCTGTTTTTGCTCAACCAGGGTGGATCCAAGGCCATGCGCCAGACGCTGCTTGCGTCCACCACTGCCACCAAGGCCCAGCAACACAACACTGCGAGCACAAGTGCTACGGGTGCATCTGCTGGCGGCCTGAGCGCAAAGAGCAGCGATACGGGCGGTGGCGGTGAGGACATCTCCATCTCCAAGCTCATCGAGACTATTGTCCTGACGCTGTTCGGATTTGCTCAGAACGCGCGCGAGGAGTACTTGCTGCTGAAGCTGTTCTGTGCCGCTATCCAGATCGAGCTGTCGTCTATCGATACGCTGCAGGAGTTTTTGCGTGGCAACCCTATTTTCATCAAGTTGGCTGTGCACTATAACCGCGGCGCCAAGGAGCGCAAGTACCTGCGCGACCTGCTGCAGCCCCTGATCAAAAAGGTCATTGAGGATGCGGACTTGGATCTGGAGTCGGATCCGCTGGTTATTTACCGCACGCTGATTCGCGAGGAGGAGTCGCGTACTGGCGAAAAGTCCCGTCGGGCCTACGATATTACGCGCGAAGACGCGCTTAACGACATGGAGACGCGCACGACGTTTATTCGCCACCTGCGTCAGCTGCGCGTGCTCGCCGACGAGTTTATTGCTGCTATTCAGGAGTCGCTCTGCAAGATGCCCTATGGCATGCGGTACATTGCTCGCGAGCTGCGGCGGGCGCTGACGGCCAAGTTCCCCGACGAGCCCGAGGGCCCGGTCATGAAGGTTGTCGGGCACCTGGTGTACTACCGGTACATCAATCCGGCTATTGTGGCGCCAGAGTCGTTTGACGTCATTGAGACGACCATCTCGCCGCTGCAGCGCAAGAACCTGGCTGAGATCGCCAAGATGCTTAACCAGGTCAGCGTTGGCAAGCACTTTAGCGAGGACAATATGTTTTTGCAGCCGCTCAACAACTACGTCGGATACACGTCGGCCAAGTTCCTGCAGTACACGTTCGAGGTCACTGACGTCGTCGACCCCGAGGTTCACTTCCAGGTCGACGAGTTTACTGATCTGGCTACGCTGACGAAGCCCAGTATCCTGATGAGCATTGCGGAGATCCAGACCATCCACCAGGCCCTCGAGGCCAATCTGGACTATATTGCCCCGCCTATCCCCGAGCAGATCAAGCAGCGCTTTGGGTCCTACGACGCCGTCATGGGCATTATCGAGCGCCGCCGTAAGCACGAGGAGGACAAGAGGGCTGGCGACGTTGCTATGGGCGGCGCCAACGGTGGTGTTCATCAGGCGGAGGACGACGCCGACGAAGAAGATGCCGACCTGGCTGACGCTATTCCGCAAGGCACCGTGCTTGTGGAGCGCCCTGCTGGCGCCGATGGCGGTCGGATGCTGGTGCTGGATGATCCGCTGCGTGTGGTTCTGCAGGACCTGGGCTCGGCTCCGCGGTCGCGTGCTGACCCGTATGCGCGCTACGAGATTCAGCTGGACCTGGCGGACCGGTTCGCCGATGACGCCATTACTATTATGTCGGGTAGCGCGTCGACGTCGGCACTCTCGGCGTCGCAGATCCTTAGCGATGCTGCCATCAGCGCTAGCCAGGCCACTTACAGCAGCGGCGGCCTTTTGCGGCACCAGCCCACGGCCAAGGAGGCTGTGCATGCCAAGGCTGAGCGTGCGGCGAAGCTCCATCGGCTGTTTCTCGAGACCAAGCGCAAGTGGCTGTCCATCCTGCCCGTGCAGTCTGGCGTCTCGCTGCTGGAGATCTTGGAGCGCCAGGTTACTCCCGAGGACGAGTCTCGCTGGCGCGCGGCGATTCAGCTTGAGCTTGCCAAGCTTGAGGAGCGTAGGCAGAAGCAGCATGTGCAGTGGCGCCTGCAGTGGGAGGCTCAGCAGCAGGCCAGCTTGCTGCGCGAGTCGCAAGAGGCCATGATGATGAGCCTGGCGTCGGGCAATGCCAGCTCGACCGGTCTGGCCTCGCACCATGTCCGCTCGCAGTCGTCGTCGGGCCGCAGCTCGCCAGCGCCGCCGGCTCAGGCCGTTAGCGCACCACCGGCGCCCCCTGCCTTGCCTGGCGAGAAGGTTATCCGCGAGCTGTCGCTGATGTCGTTTACTGACCTTAAGCGCCAGGTGGCCAAGTCGATGCGGATCCTCGAGAGCGAGCGCTGGGTCGAGCGGACGCGCAAGTCTAACATTGGCACGGGTGGCCGCAACCCTGGCGACCCGGCTAGCAGCAATGGCCCGCGCCCGGCATATGCTGCGGTGTTCCGCGTGAGGCGTAGCGATGGCTACCAGGGCATGCTCAATGCCATTGCACGTGATATTCGTACCAAGGCGCAGCGGCGTGAGCGGCGTCGGGCGGAGATGCGCCGGATCCGCATTACTCTGCTTAACTTGCGCGAAAAGTCGGACTACCTCGAGTCGCAGCGCCAGTCGTATGAGGTGTACCTGGAGACGTGTACTAAGAAGCTGGCGGCTGGCGGAGACTCCACTGTCAGTGCTGCTCAGGCTCGCGCTCGCCGCATGCACTCGGTGCTGCCCTTCACTCGGCAGTACTTCCACCTGCGTGACTTGCAAAGGTCGGGGCGTGTGCCTAGATTTGGGTCGTTCAAGTACTCGGCGGAGAAACTGTACTATAAGGGCGTCATTGTTAGTGTCGATGGCTACCCGCCCCGGCAGCTGGACAAGATTAGCCTTACGATTTCGTCGGATGTTCCCGGTGTCTTTGATGTGCAAGTGAGTCTCATGGGTGTCAAGATGCCTGGCGGTGGATGTGAGATCAACATGCAGGATTTGCTGCAGCTCCAGTACGACAATGTGCAGACTATGACTCTGTATGAGGGCAGCGTCGTCGTAAACACCAATCTGTTGGTGTATCTTATCAACAAAAAGTTTTATGCGTAAATTTATCTTTATATATATTTTTTTCGATCATTTAACTTTTTTGGTGAAACAATTTTTGTGGTGTTTCATCGGCTCATATATGTTCCTTATCTTTGGGTCATGCATCAGGTAATGCATGATGACGAAATTGCATGAATAGATCATAGGTCTATGTTTTATAGGTCATCTTTTTTTTGGAACATGACTTTTTATTTTGTTGTCATGCGTTCTTCTTCTTTTTTTTCCCACATGCCATGTCTGTCTGTCTGTCTGTCGGCGGCAGCCACTTAATGCCACGTATTATCTCACTGTGGCGTGTTTATTGTGTCTAGTGATGTCTAAATGTCCATGGCTCGTGGGAGCCCGAAATAAAAAAGATAACAATGGATTGGCGGACACGCGCACACATAGATTGCCCGGGAGAGAGAGGGGGGACTATTGAGGACTAAATTCGGTGTAACGTGACGACTATTGCGAGTTACACCGAAGGATCTACATTTCGGTCAATTAATAGTCTCTATTAGCAAAAATAAAATGTAAAACGAATAGCATGTGGTCTGAATGGAGCTGAGACTAATGTTACACTAGCCAGAGGATTGACGCCTTATTAGGCAGCGGAACATCCCTCTGATATAAACATGTGCTACCAGAAAGAAAAAAGATGTTTCGGCCAATAAATACGGATTGGTTCCTAAACTTGTGAGGAATGGGCTCGTGTGTGCTCAAAAAAACGCTCGGGGTCGGTTGATTGGAAGGATTATTTGTACGACCTTTTTTTCTTGGACTGGGGGCATGCGGTACCCAATTACCTGTTACGGAAAAGAGCACTATCTTGCTTCCTATCCTGGCATACGCTAGCGAGTGTACTGGAGACATGTGCATAGCAAGAAAAAAAGGGGAGGTGTGGGGAGGGTGGGTGAAGACCAGTTTGTCTAATTTTTTCTATAAAGCTTGCGACTTGCCCAACCCTCTCCTCCCCCCCGCGTTTATGCTCTTCATTCAACTGTATACCTAGACCTTGATCTGTTTCTCCTGTTTATTTTATTTGAAGTGTGCAGGCTCTAGACTTTTTCAAGACATTTTCGTGCCCCCCGTCCCTTCCTCTCTTTCTCTCTTTCTCCTTCGTACAAAAAAGTTACCTCCTTTTTTTTGGTTATTTCATATCCTCCTCCTCTCCCCCACATCCTTCTTCGGCTTCATTCATTGAGCTTATATTATCTCTCTCTCTCTTCTTTATCTGTGTTCATGTTTGTATAAAAACCTGACATGCCTGTTACTACACTTATACGCCGTGTGCTGAATCGCAGCAACACATTGGCCGACTCGGATGATGTGGCACGCACTGCAACCCCCGACGGAAGAAGAAATGCTCCTGTTTCGCCTATGCCCATTGCTTCGACCACTTTTAACGCAGCCGATCAAGACGCTGGTATGGCAACTACGACTCGCTTTACTTCCAACTTTCCCAACAGCGCGATCTACGAGGAACCTACTACAATGGCGGAGGGCGATTTTACCGATACCTCGTCAATGAGCGATACCGATGTCAAGATGCCGATCGTCGAGGATGGCGAAAAGGACACGGTTGAGGATCTAACTATGTTGGAGAGTCAAGTAGCCGAACAAGAACAAGGGATTCAGCATGGTCAGCCGGCGCGTAATGCCGGATTTCTGCGTTCGTTTTCAAGTGTCGTCTGCATCATTATCGGCACGGGATGTCTGCAAATCCCCTATGCTTTTGCCAAAACTGGATGGATCGGCGTCATCGTCGTCGTACTCTCGGCTTTTATCGGTGGATACACCGGTGTGCTGACAATCAAATGTCTGTACTATCAACATGGTCATCGTCTACACTCTTTCCCCCAAATCGGTCGTGCTGCGTTCGGGCGGTATGGTCAATACGCTACGCAATTCTTCAACTACCTTTATTCGTTGGGTACTACCTGTCTGTATATTATCCTTGCGGGCCAGTTCATCTACCAACTCGTATCTACGCTTGGCGTTAATATCAGTCAGAAGGTTTGGATGATCCTCGTTGCGCTTATTATCTGGATTCCGGTCGCTATCTTGAAAGAGATGTCTGAGGCTGCTATCTTGGCTATCTTTGGTTTACTCGCTTCTGTGGTCGTTATTGTCGTCGCTACCGTCATGTCTATCGCTCATCCTTATACCAAGATGCATCCGACCGAGCCTGCTCCTGGCGAAGATATTGCTATTGCTATTGGTATCCCTGTAGCGCTATCGTCTATTGTGTTTTCGTACTCTGGATCAGTCGTTTATCCTCATGTCGAAGCGTCGATGAAGAAGCCCAAACAGTGGTCTATGGTCGTATACACAGCTATGGGCTTTTGTTGTGTCTGTTACTTGCTAATCGGCGTGTCTGGATACTGGGCGTACGGAGATAAAGTCGTTTCGCCTGTCCTAGATTCAATCCCTGGTGGAGCACCTGCGACAATTGCCAAGATCATGATTACCCTACACGTTATTATCGCGGCGCCTATCATGCTTTTGACGTTTTTCTTGGAGGTCGAACAAGGCTGGAAAATTAACGCTGAACGGTTGGGCAAGAAGCGCGAGTTTATCGTACGTCTTGTGTACCGTAGCGTTGTGGTCGCCCTAGTGTGTGCTGTGTCTTTGGCTATTCCGTATTTTGCGGATTTCCTCAGTCTGATTAGCTCTATCGCTTGTGTCACTATGTTTGCTATCTTGCCTATCGTCTGTTACCTCAAGCTTTATGGACACAAGGTCGCTCCGTGGTACGAGAAAATCTGGATGGCTGTCGTTCTTGTCATTGGTATTGTTGCCTCGGTTTGGGGTAGTGTCGATGCCATCAAGTCGCTTATCCGCGATGTCAAGGGAGGTGCCCATTCCTAAAAAACCCCCTGCTACTTTCCTTATTTTCTTTTTATGATATTATCTTTTTGTGTTTTTGTTTTTCGATCCTTTATGAATGTAGAACTATATATTTAAAAAAATCTTTATTTATTTGCAAAAAAGATGACTAGATGATTAGGAGCAGTTTGGGTGGGCTTCGCCATCGGTGGTATCCTTGAAGAGCTTGACTTCGGCTGTGCGGCGGCGGATCAGACCTGGTAAAGTCCTTCCACCAGCCTTGTCCCACTTTGGCAGCTCTTGTCCGGCCACGGTGTTTGGGTCTTCGCCGCTATTGAGGCGCTTGACCAGCGACGAGGTTTTGGCGTTTCTACAGCCAACATTGAACGCCCAAGACACTAGTGCGCCCCACTGATTCGGATTGAGTTTGACTCGACCGGTCAAATATGCATCGAGGCAGTTAGTGAAAGGTGTAATATCGCTGCGCAGAAGCTGCTCGGCCGACTCCTTGGTTAGTGGGAACTTTTGAGTCACTTCACCGCAGTCTTTGGACTCGCACAAGTGTCCGTATCCGACCGTAGGCAGACCAATTGGGTCTGGTGCTGGCCGAGAGACAAATCCTTCAAAGTCCTCAATTAGATCGACAGTCGCTTGGTTGACTAACCCGCAACCTTTGGCGTCAGCGAGACTGGGAGGCTTGACAAGAGCCAGCGACAGACACAGCAGGGATAGCTTGACAAGATTCATTGGCAGGAGTAATAGCGAGCTTTTAGCGAAATGAGTTTAGTAATTGGGACAGATGAAAATATTTGCCTTGCTATCGCACAGTTTATACAAAAAACTGACGCAAGTAGCCAACGTTTGGAATAAATAAAAAAGCTGATGGCGCAGTAAACCAGAAATATCAATATAAAGCAACGTTGCGATTTACAAGTACGTGTATGTGCAAAATGGATGTGCAGTGTCGTTTGAAGGGATTGCGAACAATCTCACTTCGGCTTCTCGACGTCTAATGAGACCCAACAAAGTTATCCCTCCAGCATTATCCCATCCAGGAAGTTCCTCCCTAGCTACGCGTTCGGGGTCCTCCCCATTGTTCAACCGCCGAACCAATGATGAATGTTTGATGCTCTCGGTACCCACATTGTAAGCCCAAGACACAAGTGCGCCCCATTGGTTTGGGTTGATTCGGATACGCGGACTGATTGTAGCAGCTAGACACTGTGCAAACGGCACAATGTCGCGTTTGAGCAAGCGATCGGCTGATTGCTTTGATAGCGGAAACGGCTCTGTCACTTCGCCGCAGTTCTTCACTCGGCACTGGTGGCCATAGCCCACTGTCGGCTGGCCGATGGGGTCGGGTGATGGCGTGCTGACGAATCCCTCGCGCTCTTTGATCAGGTCAAGTGTGGCTTGGTTTACAAACATGCAGGATCCAGCGCGCACTAAGCTTAGGCCGAGCGTAGGTAGCACGATCATGGAAGTAAAAATTAGAGTACAGAGTATAAGCATCAGCAAGGATAAATGAGCAAAATAATACGGAATTACCTTTTGAGATGGAGTTTCGGTTTGAGCCACCCTACGTCACCATTGGATATTAATCGACTGATAGCAGAAAATAGCCCAGGTAGCTACTGCGCATTTCAACGATGAGGATGACGATTACCACCACACAGTTAGATTACAGCGCACGATGACGACTGCATACATGTAATCGTAAGGGCAAGTGTCTGCTGATACGAGAACAATATGTACCATGACTTCACAAGCACGAATGCCAAGCACACTCCTCAACTTTGAAGATGGGTGTTTGTAATCTGCCTTTTTCACAAAAAAGGTATAAAAGCTCATGGAATCGGCTCTTTAGTTTATAGCACAAACATACACATACTCGTATACACCAACCCTATCTCTGAACCAAATTATCTCATTATGCCGTTTTACAAGAGGACAGATAACAGACACCACAACCACAACCACAACCACGCAGGGCCGGCACCAGTTGCTGTGCAGGGACGCCCAGTTGACAGACCTCACCACGAAAAGGTTGTCATCAAGAAGGAAAAGCATCACGGTATCAAGCGCCTGTTGTGTTGTGGCAGCTGCCTTTATTGCTGTCATAAATGCTGCCCGTGCTGCTAAACTCGCCCCAGGATAGTAGTGGATTCTTTTTTTTTTTGCGTAGATTATATAAGTCAACAGCGTACCCATTTTTATATTATTACCTGTGGCCGTGTCATGACATGAACACCGTGTACAACAGATAAATTTGCATTCTCGGGCAAATGGAGAAAAAAGTAGTAGAAAGTGGCAACAAATAGCACCCGCCATTGGCAGTAGTTCCGCAAAAAAATAAAACAAACGAGTGGAGGTATTTAAACAGTTCATTAAGTGGTCCATTGATCCAAGATAATAGTATGGTCAAAAGGTAGGGATTAGATCTTGGCAAAGTCCTGGGTCCAATACTTGCTCGCCTCGCCGAAGCCGACCATATTGTAGTCCCCGACCATGTTGGCATAATGACCGGCGCTGTTTTTCCAGCCCTTGACTACAGCGGTGACATCGGTCCACTCAGCCTTGACACTGGTCTACCCCGCGCATACTCTCATCTATATTACTCGTTAGCATGTAGTTCTGCGTGCTTGCTCTACTCGCCCTTGTTGCCACCGCTATTGCTAATTCCATCTACAAACGCGATGACAGTGGTTCCTCAAACCCAGTCCTGGGAGTCCCTTATTCCTGATATTAGTGACATAGTTGACCGTTAAAGAGTAGGAATACCGATTCTACTCTTGAACATAGTAAAATTGACTGCGTTCAAGAGATGAGAGTGAGAGAAACTGCCTTTATTGTTCAATAAATAAATAAATATAAACAAAATACACTATGTTCAAGTCGCCACTAGGTGATAAAGCAAATATCTCCCGTCTACTCCGAGAATGCAAACCAGGCTCATTCTAGAGGCGGCTGGGGCTCATAGGTCCAATTATTAGTAACCTGACATGGGAAGTTTCTGTCAAATGCATCAATAAAATTAGGTCATTCTCTGAGATGTGGCTCACGTGGAAATGAGGACACATCTTTTGTTGATGTGGTTGCTGCGTATTGAAGAGCTAGTGGATGACGAGCAACCTGATGACATGAGGAAAGCTGAGTGGATTGGCTGAAAGCCATGGCCATGTCGCTGCATAAACTATCTTTGTCAAAATAACGTCATATGACGGCAAATGCCCTATTGCCTGCATGAAGACACCTGAAAGAGTCTAGGCAGCCCGTCCACTGGTATATAAGGCGCCGCCACCTCCGTGTTACAAAAACAGAGATATCTAAAAGTATGTTCATCCTTTTTCCCATTGATCTCTTTTCTCTTTAGCTTTATCGCTTCACCCCCTTCTAATAACAAATTCAGCTATCTCACACCATGTTTCGCAGGAGTCGCGTAGTTGCCGCACCAGGTCAACGTGTAGGCTATAGACACCACAGACACTACCACTCTCATCGGGGCCATCGTGGTTACGGAGGATACGGAGGATACCGTCGTGGTGGAGGCGGATGCTGCCTACCTCTACTCTCAGGCCTTTGTCTGGGATCTCTCCTCTGTTAATTTACAGATCTAGATCCACGCTACTTATTTTTTAAAAAATACTTCTTTATTGAATAACAAAGATATTGTGTTTGCCACATATGATGCGGAAGAAAGTGAATGGTGGGGGCGTGACCATTTCCGCACTCCGCGTGTTGGGAAAAAGGGGGGGCGGCGATGATCATTGTCGACGTCTGGTGGCTGCCACTTACAGCACACACGCGGCACAATGGCCGAAGGGGAGAGGAGAGCAAGGACAATGACTGTCACATGAGAGTAGTGGGCGCACAGATGGAAGCGCTACTTTTATTCCGCTCCCAAGGCACTCAGCTGCACTTGGCGGGATGTCACACCCTCCTTTTGCATATCTCTCTTCTCTTCAGCTTTCTATTTAGTTTACTCTTAAATCTATTTTACATACACGACGATGGGCGAGAATCGAGGATACTATGCTCCACCGCCTACTGGCCCGTACCAAGGCCAACAGCAGCAGTACTACCCGCCGCAGGGTCAGCAGCAGTACTACAGCGGCGGCCCGCCTCAGCCGCAGGTCATCTATGTACAGCAGCAAGACCCCAACCGCGGTAGCGCTCTAAAGGGTTCAGGCGGATTGTGTGCCGGTCTATGTGCAGGGTTCCTTTGCTTTGAGTGTTGCGATATGTGCTTCTAGCAAAGCTTTTATTGGACAATCGATCAGGTCGACAGATTCATCGCCTACTGCTCTAGGCTTGTCTTTAATTGAAGAGAAGAGAGCCAGGCCCTTAGCGATTTATTTTATCGCAGACGACCTCCCTCTTTTTCCAGTAGCCTCTTTTTTTTTCTTTTGGTATCTGAGATGTAGTTTTTGCTATCAATTAACAATATTTTTACTCCTAACAATTAAGTATTAACAAACATGTCGTCGCTTGGTAATAACAACACTCCATCGCCCGATGGCTATGCGCCACCAGCAACGCCACAGAGCCATGTCGTTGACCTAACGGGCGTTGCCTATGCCGAGTCCAAGGAAGACCCGGAATTGCTTCGCTTGAGAGGAGGATGCTTTATTTGCGAGGGAATTTTCGACTGTGTCGAGTGTATCATAGGGACTTGCCTGGGATGCCTGTTCTGCGTGTGCCTCTAATATGTGCCATTGTCTACAGATCGCGCCTTCCATCCAAAATACCTTTTTAATGGGATTGCCCGGTGCTCGGCATTCGCGAAATATGCAGCTGCGCAAAGCTGTTGTCCCACGTCCGAGTCTGACCGTTTGCCACCGTTTGCTATAGATTTTTTTTTTGCTAATCCCTAATTTATTGCCACATGGCTATTTTCTAGTAAAAGAAATTAATGGTACTCGGATATTCCCCCACCATTGCCTGTACGCTGTTTTCTCTTATGGAAATTAGAAGAGAGTCAGTTGCCACAATGAGAACATGCGATTTGCCAAGTCCGGACAAGGACTATGACGAATGAGACGTCCCCCCTCAACCTCTTCTATAAATAGCATGTCCGCAACTGAAAAAATCAGCTCTATGGAAGGTCGGTGCCAAGCGCCCTTATTTAGGCTGTGGCAACGTGACTGTATGCCTAATTGTCCTCTTGCACATAAATACGTCGTTGGTCGCTATCAATTTAAGCACGGCCATTTCACATCACCAACATCTTCTCTTTGCCTTTTTTTCAATACACAGCGTATTACATTCTCTACTCTACTCTTATGGACAACCAGAACTCGACCTACTCGCCACCCAAGCTCGCGGCCAGCCTTCAGTCACCGCCAGCATACTCTGGCAATAGCGTACAGCAACAGGAGCCGCAGGTTGTCTATGTAAAATCGGATCCTCAGCAGGAAAAGCCTAACCTACGCGGTGGAGGCGCTGGGTGCTGCGGCTTGGGCTTACTTGCCGGCTGCTGTGCCGGGATGCTCTGCTGCTAATCAGTATAGCATCTGTAAGATACGTTTTCAGATTCCCAGCGCTGCACAGCCATCAACTCTAGTCACAATAAACTAAATTAAATCTACTCTATGGAATATTTTAAAAAGGCCACCAGTCCCTTTTTCCTTAATTGTGTGTGACTAGCATTGTGGTCGAGACAGCTCTTTCTGTTTCTCTTTCACTTTTTATTTTTTATTTTTTATTTTCTTGCTATACTTGGTTTAAATTCGCACTACATTAATGAATTACCCGCCGTACACGGAGAAGAATAATGGCGCTACGGCACCCGGCGTACCTGCTGGCCCTGTGTACCAGCCGCCGCATGGTGCTGCTCAAGGCGCGGCGCCTCCCTACAATCCAGCCTTGCACCAGCCTCCTAATACCGACTACAATGCCTCGCGTGGGTACCATGGAGGCGGCACACACTACCAGCACTATGCTCCGCCACCGCCAGGCCAACAGCAATACTACGCACAGCAACCGTACTACCAGCAACAGCCTGGAGGGTACCCTCAATACGTGTATGTGCACCAGGTGCCTCGCTCAAGTCACGGCGCTACCGGAGTGTTTGGTTGCCTATCGGCTGTACTCGCTGGCATATGTTGTGCGGGTTTGCTGTGTTAAGTATCTTGTATCTTTTAGACCTTTTTGTAGATCTTTTTTTCATTCGTGTTGGTAACATTGTTTTTTCTTCTTTACTTTTGCAGATTAGTTGGTTGCGATTAGGTGACACAAAGGGATGACGTGGTTTGCGAGTCCTGAGTAAAGGGGTTCTTCACTTGTCAGTAGCAGTTGTAAGAGCCATGTCTATAGTGCCCTCTTTGTTGTAGCAACCAAGGTGTACTGCCATCAATATCGTTGCTGTTGTTTTTTCATCTTATTTACTTGTTCACATATTTACAATGGAGGCCGATAGAGGTGTAGTAGGTGCGCTGCTTGTCCTGTCCGGTGTTTACTACTTGGTGGTGGCACACCGGCATCAGCGGTTTGCGCACTACCCCAGTGTGTTTCTCACATGGTTTGCGCTGGTATACATGCTGTGCATGCTGCTTCATCCGCCTGTACAAGCAACAGGGCATGGTGATAGCATCAGGCGGCGGGCAATTTACCTGTCAATTGCCATCTTGCAGGGCATAAGCACGATGCTTGTCACGTCGTGCCTGCTTAATCAAGGACGCGGCAGACTGTGGACAGTTTTTGGGCGAGTATGTTTGGGCGGACTATCAGGCTCAGCATTGTCCTTTTACCTTTTGGCAATGAGTCCTAATGGTCTGGTCCAACATGTCGGCGGTCGGGCTGCGATTGCAGTTGTTTGTGCGGTGGTAATGACAATGACGCTGCTGTATTTGCCGGGTCGCATGTTTTCGGCGTGCTCGTCAATTCTCGGCTCCTACATATTGGTCCTGGGCGTAGACTGCTTTGTGCGGACCGGGTACATGAACCATCTTGCTGTGATTACGAAATGTCGCCTGGATGTTGTGTACCACGCGGAACGATCGGCAATGATGCTTCAGGC
>JANBQS010000243.1:0-24717 GCA_027577415.1 Coemansia sp. RSA 922 | reverse complement strand
GCGTAGATACTATAGTCAATTGTCGCTGTTAGCGTTTCTCGATTAAGAGCTGACAATCTGTGTAGCTCAATAATAGCATTACAATCGCTGCCTCCGACATACCCCCACTTGCGGCCATGGTTAAAGAATGTGGCTCCTATGCCATATTCTGTGTCATTTTGTACGGTGTATTCGGGAATACTGAGTTGGCTGGAATCGTACCACACGTAAAAGTTAAACACCCTCATCTCTCCAAGCACGCTGCTCATGTATGCTATAAACGAGTCAATACTGGTCTTTGTTGTATCCATATGAAACACCACAACTGGGTTCCCAAAACCGGCCATAATCTCAATATCGTCAAGAGAGCGTTGTTGGCAACACTTTACTATATTCGCTGCGTTCAAGGCGTGGATTTCCTCTGGATTACAATAGAGTGGAGTTGACGGTAACATTATTAGCAAAAAAAGGAGAGTAAAATGTAAGGAAAGAATAAAATGTTTTTCAGAGAAGAAGGGACATTCCTTGAAGGTATTTGAAGAGTTTTTGCCTTTTTTTTCTCTCCTGCGCACAAAAGCGTGCTTAAAGAATGACGCAATAATGAAACACCTTTTTTGTTTGTGCAAAAGCTAGCTAGATTGATAGGACTTGCATGTTCAAAGTCTTTTGGCTTTGGGAAAAGAACACTTCCACTCCCCAAAAAAGACAAACACACGCCTTTTTGCCTTTGCTAAGGACAAAGTCCAATGAAAGACGCAAACACAAATCGCTAAGGCGTCCTTTGCAGCAAGCTTGATTGGCAGCTGTCCGCTGTCTCTCTTGGTTAATCAAATTAGCACTGCGCTTACGCACAGACTGAAGGACCCTCACAAGAAAGGAAAGTGTGTTTTGATTGAACTTTATTACCGTTCAATTGCAACATGGACAATGTGTTGGTTGTTAGTCTTTAGTGTAATGTATTAATAAATTTTGTGGTCATAAAAGATTTGGTCTCTATCATAAACTACGAGTGCTTGGCTTGTAGTAATATAATTCTGGAGAGTAAAACTGAGGTGCGGACACCTGTAAACACTTTTGCTTAATATCCCTCATATGGAAGCCTCTGGCGAATCTTTGTATAGTATGTAGGTGCGGGCGAATCAACAATATCCTTGGGGGTAACAAGTTGGGTACGCTCAACGTCCTTGTAGAGTTTTACATCAATGTCAATTATGTTGTAAATAGTACCTACAAACGAAGTACTTTCCGAGAAATCATTCTTTATTTTCACTATCGTCTCGCGAATTCCATCCAACGAAACATATTTTACATTATAGTTCTTGTCAAGCCGTTTGGAAATAAAAGTAACTTCGCTCATAATAAATCTGACAGATAAAGCAAAAGGGCGTAGGTAAAGTGTGGTGTTTCTGTGTGAAAATTATGCAAAAGAGAGAAAGAAAAAGGTGGTCATCTTCGTTGGATTTTATTTTGGAATCCCAACACGCTCAAAAACATGGGTGGGGGGAGGGAGAAAAAGTGCTGTAGACTAGGAGGCGTTGACTGCAAACTGGCAAAGAAAAACGGTGCTTTGATTGTGACAAGCTACAAAGAAAGTCATGGGCGGCGCCCTTTTAAATCACCTGAGGAAGAGTGAGATTGGAGAGCGCGGATTAAAGAGCTACTTGGCTCGAGCTCAATGTTATTGCTGAAGTGGACGCAATCTTGAGGATTACTTTTTTTTTATTACATCAAGAGAGAAACATCATGGCCTTGACACAAGAGATGCGTCCGCCCCTCAGCTTCAGCACTTGACTGACTGAAAGTATAGAAATTCCAAAGGAAGGGCTGCTTTTGAACAAAGTACAAAGCACCAACAGGTTTTTCTCTTTTGCTTTGAACTAAAAGGTTGGGAGGGGACAAGACTTTGGCCAGGTTTGTTGAAGCAAGAAAAGAATTAGAGGCTGCGGCCCCTCCAGCACTTTAGATGGTAATGTCGCCTTTCAAAAGAAGTGAAAAAATTATCACAATTTTTCTTCGCTACTATTCAGGTTGTCCGCTGAAAGAAATTTGTTCGCGCATATAGAGAACCGACTAGCCACTCGACACCTAGCCCTCGTTATCCAGAAGCACCCACACCTACTCCTACATGGTGTTAAAATTGTTGGGGCTTCAACACAGTGCGCATAGCAATAAGAGAAATATGAATTAATAAATTTAAAATGTGTTTAGCTACTGCAGCCGTCGTCTGAACTATATACTAAAGAAGTATATCTAGCGCTGTTTCCTGTGCACTGGGATATACCAAAGCAATTAACTCCACATGTCAGGAGATAATTCAGTACTCGGAATCCATGCTTGCCCCGAGTCCTCAAACAATGGTTCGTGCAATTCACACTGTTATTTTGCCGCCTGAATCACTAGCGCCATGGTTGTAGCAAAAGAAACATAATGACAAGGTGATTGCTGTTAAACAAGACTGATATGTATGTGATTAATATGCGTTCTCATTTAATGCTTATCATCTATTTCTGTGAGACCATTCATAAACTTCTCTCCAGGGTGATACTCCTTTTTAAACCAAAATGAACCTGCCTGGCATTGAATCAAGCTCACCCTTCACAATGTGGAAATACGGATCTACACCATCTTTAATCTGGTCGACACTTTGAAGTATATTATCATCATTAATCTCGTTGCTACGATAGAAAGTTACCGAAACAATATCACACTTGTAAATTTGGCCAATGGAGATGTAGTCACTTCTTGCTATTTTGGCTATCTCTAAAAAAACTCTCATTTTTCTTTTCATGCCTTATACGGGAGATTCTTTCACAAGCATCAAAAACAAAAACATGAATAATGGCCATATTCGACTTCCAACAGTAATTTATAATAAGTAGAGCAGGCTATGTGTTCAAGTGAAGATGCGGGTGTAAGGATACAGAGGCAAGAAGAAAATAATGGCGACAGTTGGCTCTCCTTTTATATGAGTCTCAGAGCTCCTCCATTCTCCAGCGTTTTCTAGAGAGAAAAATGGGAGGGGCGTTGACTGCAGCCGGGCAAAAGAGGATCCTTCAAAGCAATAAATGCTTCTCAGCTTTGAAGACAGCAAGCAAAAGGGGTGGTCGCCAAGTCTGAAGAAGCATAACAACATGCTGGCACGTTTTCCTCTGTCTCCTTTTTAAAAAAGCCGTTGGGGTTGAGAATTGAACGCTCTTTTCAATGCCAAAAAAAGACAAAAGACTGCACTTACAACAAATACATACTCCAGATACTATTTTTTTTTATATATTGACGAACTAAGAAAAGAAAAATTCCATAGAAAAAAGTAATAATAATTTAGAAAAGTGCAACAGCAGCAAGAACCAAAGCTGATGCTCCCAGACGAGCCATATTATGAGCGTCGTTAGCAAGAGACATGCTCTTTACGGAAGCCGACGCATGATCTTCAGAGTTATCCTCACCCTGCGACTTGACCGACTCAGTAGAAGAAACTCCACTAGCACCCGAAGATAAACCAGAGTCAGTAGGCTTAGCTCCTACGCTGCTCTTTGCTGGAGACGATGACGCCACTGGAGATGATGCAACTGGGATGGTCGGTTTGATGGCGGGAGCTGAGCTGTGGGTGGTGGCAGTGGCAGGTGCAAAGTTTATTCCTTGTTCGGCGAACTGGCTACACACACGCATGCATGTCTCGCGTTGGTCTTCGGGTGCAACCTGACATGCCTTTACGCAGGCTTGGTTGGGCTCAACGGACGACGAGGTCTGGGCTCCGAAAACGGTGGTGGCGAAGAACGCAACAATAGCAGCTAGCTTCATCATAATTGAAGTAAAAAGTGTAATAGTATTGGGATGTGTGTGAGAGATAATTTCGACAGCATCGCGCGCGATTTTTTTGGTCCCAATGCTCCTCTTGTTATACTTTCTTGTGGAAAAAAGTATTTATGCTAGTACTGTCAATCCTCTATTGCTGAAACGTTTGGGGGAAAAATATTTAATTGAGCACAAAACGTTTACCTAACTGTAAACAAGAAATGGTCCCTGTTTTCCCCCTTATTTCGTGTTCCGAAATAAGTTAGCACGGGTTCAGCGACAGTAGCGCTTGCTAGGTTTATAGAGTGACACACGCTGTCGAGGCAAGTAATTACAAAAAAGGAGAAGCAGGGACCGTCGTTGCGTGCT
The DNA here is from genome assembly GCA_027577415.1 of Coemansia sp. RSA 922. Classification (NCBI taxonomy): domain Eukaryota; kingdom Fungi; phylum Kickxellomycota; class Kickxellomycetes; order Kickxellales; family Kickxellaceae; genus Coemansia; species Coemansia sp. RSA 922. The sequence goes on along the minus strand of JANBQS010000243.1, from coordinate 20,577 downwards.
ATTCAGTATTTACTATTAAAGCATTTTCCCCAACAACAACAATAATGAAATTGAAAAAAGGTGTGCTTGCGTGTGCGCTAAGCACAACACAGACTGTCCCTAGATTTAGTAGTAATAATACAAAAAAAATAATAAAGCTGGAACAAAGGATTATCTACTTGTATCAGCCTCATCTTCGCCATTGTTGTCGCGACTTTGCTCGATGCAGTGCCTTTTTACAAACGGCGCAATATCCGAGATAGTTGGCCAATCGGGCAGATGGCAATAGTCGATTTTGTGCAACACTGGACGAACGTCAAAGAGCTCGATAAACTGCTGATCCATTGACCGGGATTTAGGCGCCGAGTACCTTCGATACTCGTCAAAGATACTCGTATTAGACCACTCTTGCAATTTCCTCAAGCATCCTACCAAACACCCAGTCCGATGTTTACCCTTATTGCAGTGAATCAAAATAGGATGATTCCGACGATCCATCAACGTCACTAATGCCTCACACATGACGTCCTCAGGAATATCAGCAAACGGTTCCTTATTACCCGCGACACCGAATTGGAACAATCGTATGCCGTTGTGACTCAGAAATATCTGGTTCTGTTGCGGATACTCCTCGAGAATCAATGTGAGGATGCTCTTGAGCTTGAGCTTTTTGAGGAACGGGTAGTTGCGCTTCTTGGGCATACCGCTGCGGTAGATGTAGGGGCATACCATGGCAAAGTTCTCTGGCGGATGCATATCGTCGGGAAACTCGCCCGGATTTATCGGCTCGTCAAATACCTTGCTTGGTACTGACGGGATGGGCGGAGTCATTATCGAGACGCTGACTAGCGGGCTGAGACCAGACTCGTCATGGTGATGTGGCTGTAACTGATCCGTGCCGCGTGTGACGTTTTCCTCCAAGGTATTCATTGTGTTGAATAATAAATAAATCAAGTGCAAGATGAATACAAAAAATGTGCGGGATCAAGGACATGGTGATCTGATGATAGTGATTGTGCTGCAAAGCCTTTATGGGCGCCTCCACTCGCCTCCTTGAGAGCCGAGTTGACAATTGAAAAAATGCAACAAACAAAAAAACTTTAATGCATGAAAACGAAAATAGGTAGAGTAAGCAAGTATTGTTTTTTTTTGTCTAAACAAGCATTCATCGGTATAGGCAAAAAAAAGGCATGGCGAATGTGTGCCACACATGAACAGCGAGCAAAGCAAACAAAAAAAAAGTGTTTGCAACAAGAAATACAAGTGCCGTTGAGATAGAGAAAAGCCAAAAGAGGAATAAGTGTAATTAGCCAGTCAACCTCTCCACTCCCCCTCCTCCTCCAGCCAACAATGTCGGAAATTGAAAGACAAAGGTTGGCAAGGGCACAAAAGAGAAAACAGAGAGACGCCATTATTATTTATTTTTTTATCTCCAAGACCAATTGTGTTAGAGACATGCTGAAAGACATGGGTGGTCTAGTCATACTATCCCTATCCCTACTTTCCACTTTTTATGCAGCGCACTCTTCCTCTCTCCTCTGATCCCAATAACAACAAAAGTCTAATATAGATAAGCAAGACCTCGAGTGTTTTTGAACAATACCAAAGAAATAATAAGAAAACAAGCTCAAAAGTTGTTTATTGAATAATAAACCGGTTAGAACAGAATTGGCTCAAGCACTCTTGCTTGAGAGCTTAATTTTTTTTTCTTTTCCACCATGTCTGAAATCCCCCATTTCCCCCTCGTCCCCCAAAAAGCAACAAAAGGAGAAGGACAGCCAGCCGACCCACGTTTCTTTATTTACTATCTTTACCATTAAAAAGTTTTTTGTTTTCTTTTCTTCATACTTTCTTTTTCTTTTCTTTGCATTTGTAATGTCTTCAGGTAGCGAAACACCGTTAGCTACGGGTCCTTCTCATGGCGGCAAGGTACCCCACGACTCTGGGGTTGGCAGCCCCGAGCCTGTTTATCGGTTCTATCTCAGTCCGCCGCCGCCTGCTCCCATGCAGCCTGGAGCCGCGGCCTATCCACAGCAGCAAACTATGTACCAGCAGCAGTTAGGTCTGGTTCCTTATAGCCCGTATATGCCGCTCTCCCCGCCGTCGATGGGCGGCGTCAGCGCGTTTGCACAGCCGGCGTACTACGCGCCACACCAACATCAGCCACAGCACCAGCAACAGCACCAACAACATCAGCAGCACCAGCACCAAAACATGTACTATCCGCAACCAGCATACGCTATGGCTGCGCTCGCTGGCGTACAGCCTCGCGTCAGCACCCTATCCACGCTGTCCTCATCAAATGGCACCGCTCCATCACATGTGGCCACCGACGGCACAAGGCCGAACGGCGGACAGGCACAAAGCACACAGTACCATCAGCAGCAGCAGCAGGCGGAGACTGTTCCAGGGGTATCTTATGGCATGCCGCACGAGCAAGAGCTGGTGCGGACCAAGACGCCGATCGTCAACGAGGCCGGGGTTCCAGTGGGCGGGTTCGGGGCCGACCAGGACGGGCAGTACATTGAGATAAAGTTCCCGACGTTCGGGCAGGTGCAAATGCAGCAGATGCTGCAGCAGCTTCACATCCACCAGCAGACGCAGCTGGCCCAGGCGGCGGCGGCCGTTTGCTCGTCGCCTTGCGGCATCCACCAGCCACAGCCCATGACGGCAGCGCCCTCGATGCAGACTGTGGCGGCAACTGTGGTGGCCGACAGCCCCGTTCCCGAGCAAAAGCTTCAGCAGCAGCTGCCCACGCCCATCAGCACAACGCCCGTGGCCCCGGCAGCGCCGGCGGCAGTGCCTTCGGACAAGAGCAGCGTCAGCATCTACGACGCCGAGGCCTTTGCCAGCACGCACATGGAGGACATTGTGTTTGACAACAAGGCGTTCTTCTGGAAGATCGGCAACTGGGACAAGCTTGAGCGGCGGGCGACCAGCGACGTGTTCCGATGCGGCGGGCATATCTGGCGCATTCTGCTGCGGCCCTTTGGCAGCTCGCACAAGGGCGTGCTGTCGCTGTTCCTCGAGTGCTTGGGCACGTCTGATACGAGCGACGACTGGCGGTGCACTTGCCGCTTCGTCCTGGCCATCGCCAACCCCAACGACCCGTCGCACAACACGCATGGCTCGGCCTACCACTGCTTCCACCGCAACAACCCCAACTGGGGCTTTACGCGCTTCATGAAGCTGGCTGACTTGCGCACTGCCTCGGCGCCTGGCGTGCGCCCCTACATCGAGGACGGCGCCTGCACGATCAGCGCCTACCTTCACGTAATAAAGGAGCCCAGCCAGTAGTCGTCATTATCATTACCCTCATCGCTGTTATTATTTATTATATGCCTTGCGCACCATCCATATATGTAAGGGCTAGACTGTAATCTCTGCCATGGGCACATCCTCTACGCCGTCCTTGTACTCGGGGCTGGGCTTGCTAGTGGTAGACAGCGGCAAGTTGGCGGCTGCGCGGCCATAGTAGGCAATGAGGCCGAGCTGCAAGGCGCACAGGGCAGCGCCAATGGCGTTGGGGAACAGCATGAAAGCGTCGTTGTGTATATGGCCATACACCGACCACAGCACGTTATTGAAGAACGCCAGTAGAGCGACCGAGGGCAGCAGCACGGAGGCGTCTTGCAGGCGTATGACGTTGCCGATCTGGCTCAGCGGCGAGGCCAAAAAAATCAGCGACATGAGGCAGCACACCAGGCTGAATGCATACTCGGCATGGGGGTCAGTCGAATGGTCCACGTAGGCTATCATCAGCAGACCGGAGACCAGTGTAAGTAGGAACCTGGTTTCCACGTAGCGGGAGTTGGCATACCACCAGAAACACAGGAGAATGTATATCGAAATAATCGTTCCTAGCGTGTTAACGAATACTATTGTCTGGTCTTCTTTGAGCAACCCGTATTTTAACCATAAAACTGAACTAAACCGGTTTATTAGTACTTTTTGGAGTTAGAGTTTTTATGTTCTTGTGTGTGTGATGTTTACCTTAGAAAGGAGACTAGGAACTGGAGGATGGGTACGCTGGTTCGTGTTCTCTGAGCTTTTCGTAATAAAGAGACTATGGAGAGTTGGCTAATGAACATGGCTATTGTCACGGCTGACGCCAAAACCGAAATCGTCGTCATTTTTTAAAAGAGAGAATAAAATGCAAAATAAAAAATAAATTCTTGAAAGACTGAAAGAGTCTATTTTTATGTGACACTTTTTTTGTCGATCACCCAACAACAAAGAAAAAATTCAATCTATGGGCGACGTCTATGACGCTCAGTACTCCGAGATCTATATTCTCTTCTATACCAGGAGTCATCTCTGCGGCGATGCGAGCGTCTAGAGTCACTGTCACTGTCATCATGGTGTCTTGATCTTTCGCGACGGTCCTCCCCCCTGTGTCTGCTCGGCGACCGACCGTAGCGTCTACGCACAGCAGCCGCCGCGGCTAGGCGTGGACCGTATTTGGCGTCCACCTGGGCCTGCAATTCGCGCAGTCGACGGGTCAGCGCACTATCAGCCTCGCTGGGTGCAGGATTGACATTACCTAGTACTGGCCACGCAAGACCCGTCCCCGGCGTAGGATACCCCGACTGCACTCGAACAGCCATCGGGTCAGCGCTACTAGGCAACGACGCCATAGCAGCCAAAGTAGGCACCTGTACCATGACTGGAGGGGGAATGGCGGGGCGAGGCGGTTTATTAATAGCGTTCTTCGAGTGATTAACCTTCAGAGGACGGTCTGCCAACATCATACCATTCATCTGTAGAGCGGCTTGGGCGGTCGGCATATCAGCAAACTCCACAAATGCGAACCTCGTGGGCTGTAGCCCGTCACCGGCCATTTTGACGTAGGCTACTGGTCCGCAAGCCGAAAAGAAATCCATCAACTGTTGCTCCACCACGTTTGACGCAATATTACCCACATAAATCGTACGCGATATTTCTTCGGCTTTTGTAGGATCGAATTGCAAAATAGACGGGTGAATTACCGAAGCCAAGTTGGCAGGAATAGCGTGCATTGGGCGTCGGTTCATCATGGCTACTACTGACGGGTTGGCTAGGGGCATTGCATGTGCTCCGGTCGGTCTGAGGCCAAGTGTGGCAATGGCTGGAAGAGTATCTTCGCTGACTACAAGCGCGCGGTCTCCAAGCTCGGTACCGGAGAGATATAGAGCGGCTTTGATATTTTGTGCATCTTGAAACTCTACCAAAGCTTCTTGTACTTCGGGGTTTATATGGCTCGGGTGTAGGTCTAATTGGACTAGGTCGCCTAGGAAAGAAAATAATTTGCTGAGAATCGCACTGTTCACATGCCTCGATATGTTTGTTACTTTAACGCTACCCGTCATTATTTTTATGTCGAGTGATTTCAATAGAGTAAGGAAAAAAAATAATAATACGAAACAAGAATACAAAAGAATTTATGTGGACGTGAAGAACAAAAGTTGGGGTTTGAGCTACGGTGATCAAGATTATTGGCTCAAGTTGCTATTAGGAGGCTTGGAATCGAACAATCGCCCTTCGTGTTTTTTATTTTATCAAAGCTAACCGTTTTATTTTATAATTTATTTTCATCTCTTGGCCTGAAATTTCAAAATGACTGACTACAGTAAGGAGTTTACCTGTGTTGACCAAGGTGCTTGTATTGCCTGTCCCAGCAGCGAATTGACCCTTGCTTACTGTAAACTCAATGGCTACAAGCAAGAGGTAGCCTGCGAGTGGAACGGAGGCGTACCCAAAGAATACCAGGACGCGCACCCACTGCCTGACTATATTACCTGCCAAAACCCAGTGGAGCTTAACCGCAGACTATTCTTCCGTAACCAACTAATATTCATAGTCTTTGGCGTCATTGCATTTGCAGTTTACAGCTGGCGGAGAAGAAAGTTGCGTGGTAATGGATATTCGACTGTTTAGAGACAATAAAAAAAGTGTAATATATATTTGTAGTAACATTGACAAATCCTATGCTAAAAGTATTCTACACTACTCTTTTTTATTCTTTAATGGAGGATTGAGGAGTTCCAAATGCTTATTGTCGCATATGACCAGGTTCAAGAGGTCGCCAGCTTTGTCAAGTGCTGGTGGCCTGCTTTCAAATGGAGACACTTCGAATACCGTTTTCTTTTCATGGTGGATTATGTTAACCTCGGATATGTTTATACGACCTTTAATTTTCTTGGCAATATACTCCTTGAGGTCTTCGATACCTATTTGTGACACCATTTCACCACATGTTATCACACATGTCTTCGCGTCAACATCACCAATATGGGCACATATGTGTAGTTCTAATTTATCAGCCATCGTCAATAGTCCAAGTACTGTAATAAAAAAATATGGTAAGCAATTGAGGAGGAAGAAAAGAGAGAAAGAGAGAAGAGAAGGCGTGTGGTGGGCTTGATAGAGCTGCTCCCCTTTTATTCCTTTCGTTTCTCTGTCTTCAGTCATGGCTGGCTCCGTTGACTGAAAGCACTCCCCCAACAGTCAGCAACACATCCTGCGGCTTTCGTGAGCTCTGATTTGGAGCACATGTCTAATCAATTAACAATGCTGATTAAAGCTATGAGACTTTGCCAACTTGAGTAGGATGCTAGCGCGAATCTCTCACAAGTGGATGGCCTCACCTACGTTTCATGATTGAGTACCATCAGCAGTCAGCTACAGACAACGACGCCAATTCCCCAACGACGCCCGTTATTCCATTCATTGTAGCATGAAATATGGTTTCGTCTAATAAGGTTTCGGCATTGCCAAATAGGGGGTTTCAAAGTTCTACTTGGGTAATCATAATAAAATTGGACTTAACAGCTGTGCTAAAAAAATCGAGATGGAGGCTGGTAGTGGACAAGAAATTCATAAAAGCTCACAACTCATATCAGTGGATTGGACACTGAATATCATCCGAAGAACTCTTCATTGTTGCTCCTCGCTCACTTTTTCCCTCTTTCTTTTCTTTTCCCAGCCAATGCCTACAATAAAGCGCCCAAAAAAGGAGAACATACCCTTTTCCACCACCAAATATTTAAAAAAAGGGACGCTTTTTTTGGTCGGTCAAAAAGCAGACACACTAATTGAGTCTGTGCAAATGTCTGCTCTTGTGTTTTTATCTTTTTTCTTATGTCTGACAAAGGACTAATCCCTTACATTTACGTTAATGGTAAGCTCGGATTGAAGGGCCTAAATAAAGTGGAACCTACATTTTTGAGGTCATTTTCTGGGTTCTATGGCCTAGAGAGCAGATATATTGCAAAGAGTGGTATTGTAATGACAGCCAACTACAGACGAATCCAGCTAAATTGCGACGGAATAGAGCTGGGAGAATGGGGTATTAATCAGAATGATTTGTATCCCTCGTGTGCATATATTCTTATTGGAAAAGTAGCACCAATTAACAAACTTCGAGAAAAAAGCAAATCCTCTTCCGACGACCCTCTGTTGCCAAGCTGCTTAATCGATCCTTCCATTTTAACAGGAGTGGCTGGTGGAATTGTCGAGGAGTTGAAGAAGCAGGCGTTAGCGTAACTGTCAAACGCAGAGTAAACAGCGCTAGTTCTCTTGGCCACTCTCAATTCAAGAAAAGGGGTACAACAAGTTATTTCCAAGTATGACCTAGTTAATAACTACCACATTTGGAGGTTAGCGTTTTATTTTTGTTTTGGCGACGTGAATATATTTATAGTACCCTCTATAATTTTTCAATACATATTGTTGCTATGATCATTACATATTATGAGGCAGAGGTCGACATGCTTAGCTTTGCTACTAAAAAGCGCATGTAGTATATTACAACGTCGTATAATGAACACTTTATTTTTAAAAATTATTCCACTTTCTTACATAGCCCACACTAATGGATTTAGGACCAAACATTTTGTGCCCAAGCACTGCGTTGCTTTTTCTTTTCTAATACACTCTTTTCACTATTGGCCATGCCTGAGATGCTGCGGCCAAAAAGAAAAACACATCCTTCGGCCACCTTCAAAGAAAAATTCAAAAGGGCGCCTTTTGGCTTATAATGATACAAAAAGCAATTCAGATACCAATAGAACCACTGCATGAAGATGCTCTTTGAGTAAAAGTATCCGAAACAGGCAGCAATTTATTAGTTGTGTTTCTAATTCCGAATCTGCTATTCCACGTCGAACAAAGCACACAACCCTTAGCCCACGTTCTGAGAAAATGCCAAACTCCACCTGTTCAGCAAAAACGATTCTTACACCTCAACAGCCTCATAAAAGGTGCCTGAATGGCCCTCCCTTTTTATTTCTGTATCATTACTTCTATTCTCACTTTCAGCAATAACTAAAAAAATTAACTTAATACTACCCCAGTTAGTATGCTTGATGCAGCCTATTTATACTTTATTTACGTTGATGAAGCTCTAAACTTTTATTGCGATTCCAAAGTACTCCAGGCCAACATTCCCATCTTTGATGTAGGTCGTTTAAAGGAAGGCTATAAGCTGGAAGATGGAAGCACAAGAGACGTACCATATCATCACAGTTACATTCAAGTAGATGAAATGGGAAATAGACTAGCGGGCCATAATGGATTCACTAATTTCAAAAAAGAAGGGTGCATGTTTTTCCTAGCCATTAGGACTTTTTTAATTGACCATTTTACAGATGGGGGCAATATTTTTCAATTGCGTGGGTGTAATCAACATAGGGGTGAAGATGGTGCCCTCTTGGGCGAACTATCTCAAGAGCATCTAGCAAAGTTACGCGATGCAGCATCACATGTCAAGGAATGGATACCCAGCCCCCCTATTAGGCCATTAGGAGCGCCATATTAGAGAATTGTATTTACAATGTTCCACTCATGTGCCATTAGTTCTTTTTTAGAGACAACTGATACTAAAAATAAACACCTTAAAATATATATTTTCTCTCTCAACAGGAATGTGATGACGGACAGTGTAATGTAACATGCATTAAGAACACTGAAGAAAGACATTGTAGCACTGTACTATTGCAAAATTGGGTTAGGATAAAAATAAAACACTTATTAAGCGAAAGCGTCGCTAAAAGATATAGGGAAATGTAATGTGTGTTTTTAAGACAAGAAAAACCACTATCAAATTGCTAGGCGCCATACTCGGCTTTTAAGGATTTCTTAGGATGTGTTACATCCTTACGCTGGTAGCTGTATGGCCGTCAAAAGCTGCACAAATAAATTGCGCCGACAATCTGCTAATAAGAACGCAGGATGACAATAGGAGTGTAAAAGTCGCGGGGAGCATTCGCGAAACAATCAGAAACAAAGGGGTTCAATGAAGCGGCATTCTAGAAGGTGGCTTCGGGGACAGATGGTACTTGATCATTGTCATCAATGTGCGGGGATATACTCAGCTGATCCCGAGACACTTCTTGATCCGGATTGATGGCCTGGAGACCATCAGCGGGTCCAACGCCCTCCTGGGTTACAGGGGGGTGGCCTTCGCCCATAATTAATACCGTAACTGTACCAATATTATTTAGGTTCAAAAAAGAGACAATTAGATCTGAAACCTTGAAACAAACTGTAATTTGCGCTTATGCAATCCACATGGAAAGCCGAGTAGTGTCACATGTGGATGCTTCATATAAGATCAGCATTTTGATTAAGTTTGATATCACACAGTGATATCAGTGACTTTTGCTTCTGGTAATGATCATAGTATTCGTTCCAGTATTTATATCCTTGCCTGTCCAGCTTGTAGGGAAGGAATCAGGAAGAATCTTTTCTTTCCGTTTTAACATTTATTAACTTGATACTCTTATAACAAACCAACTAAATAACTAAATGGTAATATTTTGGAATCCACATGAGGTGTCACTTTGTCCTTTGACAAAGCAGTTAGTGGGTGCTCTATAAATATCTTGTTTGTCTAAATGATTTGGTTGCTTGTACTAAAACAAGAGGGATATAGTATAGACTAATTTTCTAATTGATAGCCGCAGTTTCAGGATAAGTTGTCAAAAAAAGACATGGACAATGTGCTAATTTGGTTTCCTGAATACACTAAATTGGAAATAAGAACGCACCCTTTAGGCTGTATGTCAGTTTGCTCAGAGTTTGAATCTGACATGTCTTGCAAGCTAAGTGCTGATAAACCAGGCAACAAAGCTGGAGATGGCACTGCTCTGATAAGGTAACTACATGAGACACATTTTTGTTGGGACATTTGACATAGGTGGCAACAAAGGCGTAGGGACCAATTCGGGAAGCTTGTAAATCTCTTGTGCCTCATGAGTGTCTATGCAGCTAGGCGTCATTGGCGCTGGAGATGAAGACAAGAGCAGTGTGATACTCGGTGATGACGAGGGCAGCTGGCGTGTGTCAGCTGGAGAGGTGGGTGAGTCTACTAGACTAGAAAATTATATACATGAACGCAATAGTAAAAATAATGACAATTAGTACAAAAGCAAGGGCAGCTATAAGTCAGCCGACAATGAGTGCTGCCGCCAAACACAAAAGAGCCTCCTGCACCAACTTGTTGGTAGCTGTAAGGCGCAAGCTGATCCAGCAGCTGCAAAGAATCAAAAGCAGAACAAGGAAAAGGGACATTCTAAAAATAAAGAAAAGGAAATGTTAGGTCGCTGCTATACTTAAAAGTATTAATAATTTGAAGTTGGAAGGTATAGTTTGGAACAATAGGAAAAAGGTGACCTTGCGACCAGGTTTATATACCTGCCAACCTGTTTTTTTTCTCTAAAAAGAAGCATATGGAACATGCAGCGATGAGGGGGTGTAGTCTATGAGGTTTGTTTGAAAAGTGGCGTAACCATTTCTCACAATAACTGAACAAAGCGTGTATTTCCTGTATCCCTAGCTGCCGTTGAATATCACAGACTGTACTCAGTGGGGCAAACATCAATGACAGGCGCATGGTAGTGTAGCTTTAAGAGCTGACTTATGTTCCATGCTGTGGGGCGCCTTCAATTCTTTGGCTATGAAAGATTAGGACATATCCAGTGGCTTCTACAGAATATTTCCTTAAAGTGGGTATACTTTCTTACACAAATAGCACTATGAGTAGTACAGCGAATAAAAGTAATAAAACAAACACTTTACATATTACTCTTACAACAGAAACTGAAAAGCGTGTGAAAATTTTCAAGTAGATTCTATTATTGCCAGTCCTAGCAACCATCCTCCCTTTTTCAAATCAAAACGGGCACTCTACAAACCAATGGAATTAGGCGGCAAATGCCATGAAAAAATTTGTGCATTGCCTTTCCTCTTCCAACCTACCTTTTTCTTGGCCCTGCTTGCGATGCGTCATCCAAAAAGGAAAGTGCGCCTTTTTTCCACCAAAGAAAACCTCAAAAGGGCACCCTTTAGCTGACAATGCGGTTAAGGGCAATTTGGATACTCGTAGAACCACCAATTGCGGACATTCTTTGCGTAAAAATATCTGAGACAGCCAAAGTCCTATTAGAAGTGTTTCTCTTTCCGAATCTGTTATTCTACGCTGAAAAATACGTTATACTTGGCCTCCGTTCAGAGAAAGTGACATATTTTGCCTTTTCTACGATAGCGATTCTTACAACTCAACTGCCTTATTTAAGGTGTCCGAGGAAGCCCTTCCCTTCATTGCTACATTTTGTATCCTTGCTTATTCCCATTTTCTTTAATTACTAAAGATACTATTTCTACCATGTCGATTTACATGCCCGATGAGAACCATATATACTTTTTAGTCGCTAGTAAAAATGGCTATGGAGATCTCGATTTTGATTGTGCTTTAGAGAGATAGAGAGATAACTGAGTTTATTGAATAATATAAAAATACTAGCCAATGCCCCTTGTGGGGTTCAGTTCATGTGCCATATCCAAGCCGGCCTCCAGCGCATATGTCTGGTTTACCCGCCAGGCGAAACCAAGGGTTCACACCCACAGGCCATGCCACTAACAGAAGTTAAGCCGTCAAAAGACGGTACGTAGTTTATTGGCAAACAAGCCCGATACTCAGCCTAGTGTCATCGCAGCTATTGCTGCCGGCTCCAAGCTCCGATTTTGATTGGGCTTTAAAGGTGGTCGGTACTGATGTTACTGGCGAATGGATGAGTCGTATAATGGGAGCCTGCAATAAACACTTAAAAGGCGACAATATTTTTATTCAATTGAACTCTAGGGGACAGAGGCTAGGAGAACCTACTAAAGTCATCCAATTAATGCATGAAGGGTGTTTGTATGTTATAGGCTTTGGAAGCGACTTAATGGGTGATTTGGCAGATGGAGGTAACGTATTCCTATCAGAAGAGTCTGCAGGAACAATGTTTGACAAGTATTTGTCAGAGGTACGTAAAGAAGCATATGATTGTACTGAGTTGTGTCCTCTTGATTAGCCAATTGAGCAGGCGGAAACAACCGAGTAGAGTTGCAATTCTAATATTTTGAACGTGTGCCATTAATTCTTTTAAGTGACAATTAATATGACAATAAACAATTTACACTATATTTATCTGCTCTATATTGATGTGCTGACAGACAATGTGATGTAGCATGTACCAAGGACACAGGTGGAGGTCCATGAGCCAGTGATTCAATACGCTTCAGGCATTCCATAGCCTTTTTCTCAGAATCAAAAGGTCCAGGGTCTTGTGCCAGTAGTTTTGTAAAGACCAACTCTGTCATTGAACCATTATATTGGTGCCGAATCATTCTATTCAGCCTACTGTTCTAAGTATCTACTGGCAAATTGTTAAAAATACGTTGTTGCTATGGAATCAACCTACTCCCTGCCATCTACCGCTGCCGTATCATGCTATTGAAAAAAGTATAGCACTGACAGCTCTTTGGGGCTATTCTTTGTTCAAAGGCAATCATCACACCTCCCAAATCGTTAGTGACGTTTCCAAGTCATGGCTCTGTTGAGTGGGTTTTTTTTTCGCCCACCTGTCGTTTCCCAAGTGCTCCAGTAGCAGTACCTCTCTTGCTTCCCTAAAATTTTTTGTTACATTTTCTTCAACTAAAGATTTTTCTTTTATTTTTTTTTTTTACAAAATGACCCAAGGTATTCAAGAAGACGAGTTCATCTACTACATATTTGTAGACTGTAGTTTCGATTCAGAGATAGAAGAGTTTCACATAGCTCTACATTGTCTATTTAAAGCAAGGCAAACTAAAAATCTTCAATTGGACCTTGGTATACATGCCAAAGAAACTAATAATTTTGTCTCTGGTAAAATCCTAGCTCTACCCAGCCTAGCCACACCAGCATGCGCTATGTTGGATAAGTGTGGAAAGTATATAGGTCCGACTGAAACGGATATAACCTCTAAGTGTAAATATATTATTTACGTCGAGGACCTGTGGATGGAGCAAGCACTGGCTTGCTTTAACTGGGAAACTATGCTAATGTATGCAGCACACAATTGTAAATTGATGAGGGACGACCCACTCTTATAGACACTTTTGTTCAGAGAAACAGGGTCAAGGCATAAATGTTGCTTACACTCTAGTATTCAATAAAATTGACACCAAATACTTTGTAAGAAACACTCTGCTTTGCTGCTCTTCGCTCAATTTTTTCATGGCCATGGCCATGCCTACAATACTGCAGCCTAAAAGAATAACACCCCCTTTTTGCCACCAAAGAAAAATTCTAAAGGGCGCCTTTTGGCTTATAATGACATGAAAAACAATTTAGATACTAGTAGAGCCACTGGTTGCGGACATTCTTTGAGTAAAAGTATCTGAAACAGCCAAAGTCCTATCAGCAGTATTTCTCTTTCCGAATCTGTTATTCCACGTCTAACAAAGCACACAACCATTGGCCTACATTCAGAGAAAATGACATATTTCGCCTATTCTGCAAATACGATTCTTATAATTCAACTGCCTTATAAAAGACGTACGAGTAGCCCTTCCTCTCATTCTTTATTTTTTTTACTTTTGTTATACCTTGACGACGTCAGGACGTCTTGGTTACATTAGGAGAATCGGCTCCCACTGTGGGGCCCACCCTATACAGGCCGCAGTTATTATTATTGTTGCGGCCTGTCCTCACCCTGTTCTGTTTTCTGGTAGCTGACCCGTCTCTCTAGGCGTGGCGAACCCCCCTTATCAACGGTCCAGAGAGAAAAATTTTTACTAACTTTAAGCCTAATTTTTAAGGCTTAGCCTAGATTTATTTTGATTTTATTCCCTAACAAAGAAAAGTGCTTACGCATCCACAGTGGGAGCCAATGAACCTAATGCTTTTAAAACACCCCGCAAATATAGATCTTGGTTATCTGAAGAGCAAATAATAAAAGGATTTAATGAGAATCTGCGCATTGCTTTAAGCAATAACTACCCCTTTAGTAGCGGCCAGCTTGATGCCAACATGCAACTAATACATATGTGGGACAATGCCCTACAGAGACTACATGATAGTAGCATATTTTATATTGTTATTGATCTTTCTATACCTGATAATACTGGGGAGAAATTTGTTGATGAAGAACTGGCTCGCGGGCTAAGAGAAGCTATGTTACCGAGTACCACTATATGGATGCCCCGTCCACCTTTTGGCCAGTAGGGATAGTTCACAAGATAGTGTAAGTAGCAGATGAAGTACTTACATTATTGTCCAACCTAGTAGTAATTGTTGTCGCAATATATAACTTTACTATAAATATTTCCACTCTATAGGGACAGATTATAAACTAGTATGTACCAACAACACTGGAAAATATACATAGGCCAGTGTACACATATCCTTTATTTATTTCGAATCCTCTAAATGGTTGGAAAATAAGTAGGAGGGGTGATGAGGTTGCCAAAGGACAAATAAATTGAAGTCTGAAGCGATTCCCAACCTGACGCGAGCCAGTTGGGCAAGGGCAAAGACAAAGAAAGCTTTTGGCATACTTGCTAGCTGCGGCCACCCAGCCAAACGGGGGGTTTGAATTTTCTGTGCCGCACTGTGTATTATTGAATGCTCCAATACTTTCTATAGCACAACCGATTTGACGGGAATGCGATAATAGCCTTCAAATACCTCAAGCACTTCAGAGTACTTTCCTTTCCCGAACAGTACTCCTCGTAAGGCCACGTTATTTATGGTGTGAAACAAAATCACCCATCCTGTACGAATTAGACCTCTATCTATCAAGCACTGAGTTATGTGTTTTTGGAGTACCTTAACATCCTTGCCAATAAAACCTTCGGTAAATGGAATTAGGCAAGAATATTGTATTTGCTCTCCTTCGTAAAGATCGATGTATAATTCTGATTGGGTGGACATGGCTACTAGTTCCTTAAAAGTTGCTTTTTGTGTGTCTAGAAATAATAGGGATAGTAGTAAAGAAAAGAGGAGAGAAAGGGTTTGACACTAAAAAGAGAGGAGTGCTGGCACTGCTTCTTTTATATAGCGGCTTTTGTTGCCAAGGGTTGGTAGTGAAGGGTGGCGTGATTTTTTTCCTTCGTTGACTGTGGCATTCTTCCCTGCTTAGTTGAGCTTTTGGCGATTCTTGAAAGGTTGACTGGAGGCATTGGAAGCTTCTAATGGAAGTGTATATCCCCCCACCAAGTCCACATCAGCCTATTTATAGAGCCTTTTTGTTGGGAACTATCCTTTCGGAAAAGAATAGCGAGTTCGTCTCATTAGGAATCTGTCCTACCAGGATTTTTTTTTACAAGTTCTTCCGAGTCAGAAGACAATACACGACAATCTGTAACATACAGTGAAGCAAGGCTTTTTTCTTCAGCTCTATTAAAGACGAATAAACTCTGCCAAGCAACAACTATCGTCTAGAAATAAAAATGATATGGTTGGAGGATTCTCAAGGCCTGTTAAGTACTTATTGGTCACTTGCGCCTGTGAATAATAACAGTAGTTCCTTCAACATCAAATTTCTCACAGGTATACCTGTCATCATCTTGAGGAGGTTTTAGATTATTCTCTAGATATGCTTGACGCTCTTGAACTAGAACCTTATTGTCGATGAAAAACTCTCCGGTAAAGTCCTTGTTAAGTTTCACTGCCTTGGCTATAGTATTCACAAGTTCGACCTCATTCATACTTGCAATACTATCGACACTTGGAATATGGAAGTACCAAATAGTAGAGTTATCACAATATGCTTCAATACAGATAGACTCCATGTAGGCTTGTTCACACAAAAATTTGTAGTTTGTTAAAAGAACTAGTGAAGGATGAGAAAGAGAGAGATGAAATAAACGAGATGGAGGGAGGAATGGCTGCTGTCACAATAGAATTTAAGCGAACCTTTGTCCTATTTCAGTCAAGAGTAGTGCTTGATTTTCGCTGACTGTGAGGTTTTTTTTTTTTTTGCTCTCTTCCCGAAAGTCTCGTGTTTCCGGCTGTTCAGAACAGAGGAATATCAGTATATTTTTAAAAGGGATTCTTTTGTAGGCTATTTTTTTTCCTCTTGCTTCCGTTGACTTGAAAAAACGCAGTCATTCACCCGACGCAATCAGGGCTTCAGGTTCAATAGAGTGAGCAAATATATATTTTTATAAGCATACAAGCTACAATTTGTAAGTAGCAGCACAGTCGCTCTTGGCCGAGTATAACCAGACATAAGTACATCCATCACGTCTATATCTTTCCATATACGATCGCAGCTCCACAATATAAGCACGCTGATGAGCCGAGCACAATTCCATGATACGTTTATAACCCGCGTCAGATAGTATACTAGGTTCGCCGCCCAACTTTCGCAACAATTCGTCGCCAAGCTCAAATACCAAGACAGGCGCAGTCTTGGCTTCGCTCATAATACGGTTGACGCTGAGGGTGGCGCGCTCAGTCAGTAAGAGTTTCTGCTTGTGTTTAGACCGGTTCAAGTTCTTCGTAGATTGCTGCGGGTTAACAACAACTAATTCGAGTCGCCCTGCACCAGAACCAAACGCGCTGGCACTACTTCCGCTGCTGGGTGGGTTGCCGCCTGTCCCACTGCCGACGATTGATCCGCCAAGACCTTGTTGCTGCGCGCCGATAATCGCACTCGAACCGTCTTTTGACAAACTGATAGCTCCACCCGATCCCGCAGGTCCGGTTCCCAATTTTGTTGCGACATGGCTCATGCTAGCGCCCAAATGCTGACGACCAAGACGTAACGCCGCAGCACTATCAGCCAGCATACCAGCCATCCCGGCTCTAGCATCATGAGTATTCAAATCCAAACGATACTGTTCCTGAATATCCATCAACAGCCACTCGCTCAAACTCTCCCGGGGTACTTCGCACTCGACTCTCCGCAAAATATTCTTCACCTTGTACACGTATTTGGCATCAGGAGACAACAGAGCACTGTTTTTCTCAGCACTAATGTCACGCCGTTTGATTGCCGCTTTGCGTTTCAATGTCACGATCCAGTTCATACCCTGATCACGACAGATATCTACTAGTCGCTCCATTGTCATTTCGGGGTCGTCGTTAAACAAGAAATCTGTACGTAGGCCGTTCGCCCACAGCTCACGCGCCAATGCTATACGTTCTTTAAGCATCGGTTTTGTGCCGAACGAGGCAACGACGACGTCACAGCGCTTGCGCGTCCACAGACCAAAGGTCGGGTGTAAGGAGGTTTCAGCTGTCTGCAATATCTGCTGTTGGTACCGCGCCATTTCCTGAATAACCAAGTCTAGTTGGATCTGGACGCCCACACACACCACGTCTCGGGCAGTACCTAGAACCGCGCTACCAGCCGATAAATTAGTGCCGATCGCTATGCTCCCAGGCGATATCGGCTCATTAGCTACGTCTCCGCCCTTGTTATATATCTGCTGCCACACGTCAGTGGAGTGCACTGACCCCAGACGCCGCGCAAACGACATAGACGACAGCTCGCCAACAGTACTACCCGGAACGACCTTTGACTCTTTAGCAGCTGCGGCTGGACCAATTTCGGACGCCATATCGCGCGCCTTACGCTCGGCGCTGGCAGCAGCCAATACCGTGGCATCTACACCGGTCGGTGCAGCTTCACCGGCCCCGCCTTTATCAGGGAGCGAGTAGTTGCCAGCCAAGTGGCGGAACCTCGCCAAAAGCCCGTCGTAGCGTCCGCCGAGTGCCAGAACCTGCGGATGTTTAGCCTTGGCGGGAGATCGGTCAGTCATAATCTGGAACGTATAGCCACCCTCATAGTACGAGTAATGGTGGTTAAACAGCGGCGCATAGACAAACGGAATAGCCCTGCCAAAGTGTCTCACAGTAGCTTCGACATACCGTAACTCATTAAAAGCACGGACCACGCCTTGTACATACTCAGCACCTCTGACCGCATAAACAGTGCCAGCCATGCCGCACTCACTGCCGATTCTCGCCAATACCTCGCGCTGCACTGTGTTGAGGTCGCCGCGAATATCCATAAACATCTGTAGTCGGTCGAGCGACTGCGAATGCAACTTGACACCGGTCGACAAGCTCATGACCTGGATGCGCTGCCTGATCTGGTGCGATTTTTCTTTATACAAGCTGCCCAGACAAAAACACACGTTGCGGACAAACTGCGCTTGTCGCTGTTTGTCCTCCGGTCGAGCATCTCCAGCATAGTCGACAACGCGAATAGATCCGTCAGCTACCGTACCCCCACTTTGTCTGCGATCAGTAGCCACCGTCCACTCTGGATGCATAATACCGCAGTATGCCAAGATAGCGTCCAGCACACACATGTGGTTGATCATTAGCACTGTCGGCATATTGCGAAACGCCGGCAACTCGTCAAACACCTCACAAGCCACAGATATGACTTCCGCTGCTGCCACGGCGTGAGCACTGCGGTTAGTCACAGCATCAAACGACGCCGCAGTGTAACTAACTGGTTGGCCGCCAACAGCATTGGCAACATAATAACGGTCAAAGCAGTAGCGCTTAATCTCCGTCATCTTGGTTCTCGCCACATATCGAGCAAACGTTACAGTCTGGTCATACGGTAACTGCACCACATTACCCTTAGGATCCAAGTACAACGCGGGCCTTTGATACATATCCAATAGGTCAGTTTTGGGCGTCAGCGCAGGAGTCGTCAGTTCGACGGCGGCATGAGTACGGAAAACGCGGGTCATCAGTTCACGTATACGGTCAAGAAACACAGTGTTCAGTTGCTCGGCCTGGATATCGTTCGACCGGTAATCGTATGTCGCATCAATATGCTTGTCCGTAGAGAGCGCAAACAGGGATTCCAACAGTTTGGCAAAATAAGGCTGTGACGGATTAGCAATAGTCTTGATCGTATCACGGATATACTCGTCCTCCATCTTGGGCGGCATCAAATCGCTCTCAAGTAGCTCGGCACTGGACAGTCGCGAGCGTGGATTGTGGTCGAGCAAGCGCTTAATAATCTGGTACTGTAGTTGCATCTTCTCGACTGGAAAATCCGGGGGAAACACAATCTCGGGTCGACGCAGATTGTGTAATACGTTGGCACGTTCCATGGCTGTGTTTAGCGGGTAGCACATTTCGAAAAATATTATGCCTAGCGAGTACATGTCCACTTTCTGGTTATACCGCGTCGCACCGCTACCCTTCGTAGTAACCTCGGGCGCTACATAAGTCGACGTGCCAATATCAGCGGTCATCGCGTCTTCGGCGCTGCGGTCCAGGCTCACGTGTCTAGAAATAGAGCTGTCGATCGGGGCAAAGCTAGAGGTGGCCAATCCAAAGTCGCCAATTTTAATATCGCCAGCACCGTCAAGAAAAGTATTGACAGGCTTCAAGTCCCGGTGGATCACACCTCGCTGGTGTATGTGGTTAAGGCCATCGAGGATCTGTCCAAACATCTGCCAGCACTCCTTCTCGTCCATACCTTCTTTAATGACGTCGTTGAGGGTCTTGTTCTCGCAGTACTCCATCTGAATATAAAGAATCTTTTGCTTTTTGGGTCGTGCCACTGTCAGTTGCTTACTCTCCTTGCGCCGAGAAGACCCAAGTTTACCGCGATTGTAACCCGCATGCTCCCGAACATCAAGCCCCGATGGTGTCTTTTTTGGCGGTTGGACCTTTTCGCTGACCTCAGACTCGGCTTCCTCGGTCGTCGCGTGTGTGTCATCGGTTAGGTCGGTGCCAAATACGCGCAGAGGTAGTTCGCGTCGAGGCTTGTATAGAGCAACTGAGCGCGACCGCTCACGCTTGTTGGACGTGTCAGCGCCGGCTCCCATGGTTCCAAAGCGAATAGCCGAAAACACATTTGCACCACGGCCGCTCTTCGAGTGAGCCTGCGCGTCAGTATCGGTTCCCGGACTAAGCGAATCAAGAGCATCGACACCACTGCTATTGGTCGCACCATCGCCACTTTCGTCGCCAAAGGAAATGAAATGGTTGCTGCTCACTTCGACAGCGTCATTGCGGCCACTGTCCGAGTCGCTGTCAGAGCTACTACTGCTACTATCAGACTCGAACTCGTTGTCATTAGTCGACCACGAAATATGCGATGTCGATGCGCCAAAGGACGGGAACGACGCATCCACGCCAGATGAGATACCTTCGCTTTCTTCCTCGGGAATATCATCCATCTTCTCTGACACGTCCAGAGTCTCCACCCACGTCGTATAATAGCGTACGACGTTCTGGTGGTGTAGTCGGGAGAGAGTAGTGACTTCGCGAAAGATCTTTTTATTGCCCTCAGTGTCGCGCGCATCTAGCTTGATCTTTTTAATAGC
>JANBQS010000242.1:0-24907 GCA_027577415.1 Coemansia sp. RSA 922 | reverse complement strand
CCACCAAGGTCAAGGCAACCAGCCGTTAAGTTTGTGTAATTCATTTCTTTAGCAAATATATGAACTTGTGGTTAAAATCTATTTTTGGCTAAATGTCAACTGTGTATTGCGCATTAATCGACCCAGACATCAATAATCTTTGGCATAATTTGCTTTTAAGCAAACATATAGTGGTTAAAATTATTTGTATGTCAACAGTGTGTTATTGAGTATTAAAGCAGAAACCAAATTTTCTAGTTGATAATCTCTTCCTTCTCCTCAATGACCTCCTCAACAAGCTCGTCAACGACAAAGTCCTCGTTGTCAGACATAGCAGGGAGCTTATATCCGTTCGACAGGGCCTCCTCAGTGTCAGCCTGCAGCTTGGACTCGACCTGCTCGCGCCATGCCACCCACTCGGAGATACGACGGCGACGGAAGGACATAAGCTCAGCATCAGCAGCGTGGATCTTGCGCTCATCCTGGTCGTCAAACTCCTTCGAGTAGTCCTTGAGGTTCTTCCTAACCTCGCGCTTCTGCTCCTCAGTGAGCAGCGAGCGCGGGCGCGGGCGCCAGACAATCTGCTTGAACCGGTCAACGCTGGCCTTGTTCAGCTGCTGGCCCTTGAAATCCCACAGCACATAGCCGTTCTCCATAGTGTGGCGCCACGACGACGCAGAGCTCACGACAAAGCGGCCAGTCGGGTCCCAGTCCAGATCAGTCACGCCATAGTGCTCCCTAGTCTCCAGCACAGTAATGGCGTCACCAGCGTCGCCGCTCTTGGTGGCCGCAGACTGGTCAAAGTCAACGTCACAGAACTCGAGCGGGCACGCCGAAATGGTACGCAAAGTAGCCAGCACAATGTGACGGCCCTGCGGCGACCACTTCAGGTTCGTGGTGTTCTTGCCGCTCAGAGTCTTGAGCAACTTGAACCCCTCCTTCTGCACGAGCTTACCCTGCCGCTCAAACGCATAGAAGCTGACGCTGGTCTTGACAGTAGCAGTGGCCATACGGCTAGCGTTCATCGGAGGTGGGTTCGGGTCATCAGAGTGGACAATGGCAAAGCGGTAGTTCTCGCTAACAGGCTCCCACTCGAAGATAACAGCACTATCCTTGAGCTCAATAACGTCAACAGGCACGTCGCGCTCGTTAGTACGGAAGATCTCCAGGTTAGTGTACTGCGACTTGCGCGACTTGGTATACCGCTGCACACGCACACAGAGCATCTGGCCCTGCGGGTGCCAGTGCAAGGCGCAAGTAAACACGTTGAACAGGTTCTTCGTGCGCACCAAAGTCTTGCTCGGCACCGAAATAAGGCTAACACGCGCTGGCAGATTGCCCTCCTCGGGTGTCCAGTAGGCGATCATCTCGGGCTTGGCGACGTTCGTGCGCGGGTCGATGATCGTGTGCGGGCACCAGGCAAAGTCCTGGATACCCGGCACCTTCATAGCCTTCTTGTCCACAAGACCCATAGTCTGCACGTCGTAGATAGACAGACCGCTCTCAGGCGTCATACGCGCCAGGTACCGCTCGCTAGGCGACCACTTGAACTGCGACCAGCTGGCCTTCGCCGTCTTGCCGTCCTCAGCCTTGATCGTAGGGAACGACCGCAAGAGGCTGCCAGTGTACGCGTCCCACACGCACGTCGTATGGCCCTCATCGTCAACAGTGTAGGGGTTCTGGTGCTCGTTGCCCTCGCCCAGATACTGGTTAACGGCCTCAATGCTGATGGGCTCGCTCGCCCACGTCACTAGGTACCGCTCGCTCGGGCTAAAGTCAGCAACGCGCACACCAAGGTGCACAAAGCGCATAAGCTTCTTCCACGACTCTCCGCCCCACAGCGCAAGTCCCTGCCGGTGGAACGTGCACATGTACGAGCCCAAGGGCGACCACTGCACGTGCGTCTCGGTCCAGTTGGTGCGCTTATGGGCCATCTCAGCGGGCAGCTCAGGCTCGTTCCAGAACACAGTCAGATCCTGACCCGCGTACATGGCAAACTGGTCGCGACCGCTGTCGTCCGCCAGCCACGACCTCAAGTGCTCGCGCTCCACATACGCCTCCACGGGCGGCGCGCGGTACACGTCGTCAACCTCGCTGTACTTTTCAACGTCCATGAACCGGTTGGCCAGCAGAATGTGGCTCTTGTCAAACTTAAACCCGTTCAGCCCACGGATAGCCGCCTGCGCCTGCTCGGCCGTCGTGTACTCGACAAACATGTACCCCTTGGTCATCACCTTGCCAGTCGAATCGTCCTTGGGCATGTGCACGCCATCTTTCTTAACCTTGCCGAATTTCACCAGCGTCTTTGTAATGTAGGCGATCAGCTTCGCCTCCTTCTCCTCCTCGACAACTGGGAGATTGTCGACAAAGATGACATTCTCCAGCGTCTCTTCTTGCTCGGGAATCGCGAATCTCCTTTCCAGATCGCTAAAGTCAAGCTCCTCCTCGCTGGCGGGCAGATTATCAATGCTAAGTGCTACCATTTTTAGGTTAATTGCCTTCGCTAAATGTGTAAAGAAAAAAATAGAGGTATCTGTAGGCAAGCAAAAGAGAAATGCTAAAGGACTGCTTCGCTTGGATTACATTTTTTAAGCTCTTTGTAAATTCGCTTCTTTTGAGCCTGGGGGTCTTTGCCAGACTTGAGCAAAATTTTTCTCGCTGATTTAGCACCAGCCAATGACATTACAGTCACGTGTTTTATTTTACAAACGACGACTAACTAAAGTAGCAGGAAATATCATCATAGTTGCCAGATACAGACGTATAAAAGCTGGTCACCTCGTCTTGGACGCTGCTGTACGAGTGCAAGTTGTGGTGGTTGCCAGTGTACCCGTCGACATCCATGCGGTCATTGCCATGACCACATGTCGATGACCGACCCAATCTCGAGTACATCTCGCTCTCCCACAAATACATGTCGCTTATTGCCGTATCCTTGAACAAGTCCAAGTCCAAGTCCAGGTTCTTGGCTGGCGGAGCAGACGATGGCTCTGGAGTTACTGCGCTCGTAGTGCTCTCTGACACCACGCCACTGGGCATATGAGGCGCCAACGGCAGATTAGCCAGTCCAGCATCAAGGCAAAACGCACACGAGCCATCACCACAGTTTGGCGACGCAGTGCAGCAACGGCTCTTTGGTGACTCTGGAGTTGTGCTGTCCAAGCCAACGCCCACTTTGACAGCCCCCGATGGAGTGACTGCCCGACGCCTGGCCGAATTGATTTCGATAGAGGCAAGCAATGGATGATTCAGTGCCTGAGCAGCGGTCGGTCGACAGTGGGGATTCACTTGCAAGGTCCAGCGCAGCAAGTCAGCGGCGTGGAGCACAGCGAGTGGAACGCGGCCAGGCTTTCGAGCAGAGGCGCCAGCTTCATTAGCGCCGGACTGGAAACTTGACACGGGATATATGCTCATCGCCTTGGGCACAGCATTTCTCGGATACGTCGTCGTCGCTACAGGCTTGTATCTGGTGCTAGAGTGGCCATCCGGCATATTGCCAAGGAGACTTGTCAATCCGGAGGCCCGTCCACTGGATGATCTGCCATGAAGACTGCGCGAGTATACTGGCGTGTTGTTGGGCGATCTGTAATACCCGCCGCTGAGGCTGGCATAGTCGTCCTCAAAGCACGTAGCCGAGGCGCTGGCGCTGGCATAGATGGGTCGCCCGCAGCTGCCATTGAGCGACTCGTTCTGCAAGTGACTTGGCTCGGCTCTGCTGTTCTCGATGCAAGAGTTGATCACGCTATGGCGGCTGAAGAACGAGCCAAATCCATTGGATCGATGACTACCTGAATTGACGTCGTTGTCATCGTCGTCATCGCTAATACTGCCATAGCCGCCATACATGGATGCTCCGCCACCTACGTATGCCGCTGCATAGGCTGCGGCCTCGTCGTCGTCGTCAGAGTAGTTGCGCGAGTTTCGGTAGCACACATCCCCGCGCGCTTGCGTCAAGCGCCTCGCCGATGGCAGCGACCCAAGAACGGACACTGCTGAAGTGACGCTAGATGTCTCAGTAGATGACACCCGGGAAAGGCTTATTGGCGCCATAGGCACGGACGGCTGAATATCACAAACAGGCCTTACATATGTGGTGTTGCACTCGACAAACTCGGCTGAGGCGGGCACGTACTTGTAGGCGTCGAGGAGCTCGTCTATCTGAGAAATTATCATGTCGGTCGTGTCCGAGCGGATAAGCGGACCTCCCAACAGTCGCAGACTAACGGTGGGTAGATAGCTTTGCAGCATCATACCCAGTACGACGCCGGCACTGTAAACATCGGCGCGCAAGTCTCGAGCTTCGCCAGCCAGGATTTCTGGCGCGACAAAGCCGCAAGTGCCGCGGCTAGGAAGCAGGCCGTCCTCAGACTCGGCAATGTCACACGCCAAGCCAAAGTCGATGACCTCAATATGCGAGGCGTCGTCGGGGTCGGCCATTAGATTGGTCGGAGTGATGTCTAAATGAGCAATGCCCAAACGATGCAAGTCCTCGAGAGCCAAAAATAGCTGACGAGCAATGTGAGCAATCTTAAACAGGTCGTGGCCATGGATGTAGGCGTTGCTCATGCGTGGAAACACCATGACGTGCTTGTTCGAGTTGTCGGCGAATTCATCCAACAAGTGCATGATATGCTCAGAGTCGCTGACAGCGGCCTTTTTGTAAAACGACAGCTCGCGCTCGGCCAGGGCTGGGTCGTTGACCGTCTTGAAAACAACTCGCTTCCAGCCATCGACGCGGATGCCAAACTCGACCTTGGACATGTCAGTCTACACACGAGGAGTAAATGTAATTGGAGGGATAAACGCCGCAGAATGCATTGTCCTGTTAGCAACTTTTGAGTTTTTGTTGCAAGGAGAACACGGGACAAGGATGCCAAACAGATAGGATAAGTGCTGAGAATAATCTCCCCATGTGAGAACAGAGCTAGCGATTATGCAAGATTGTGTGCAAAAAAAATCATGGGCTCCTCGAGCAACATATGCACACACATCGCATAAATTGCACAAAAAGAGATTCCTCAGTTTAAGCTTTACTCCGGAGCAAAATGCGAGACATCACGAAGCGCACATAAACTCACAGAAGGCAGGTGACGCCCTCTATGAGTAGGAGCAAGGCTAGGCCATGATGGGCTAGGCTCGGACAGCGAATAATATCCTACGTGCATACGTGGGTGTGACTGAGACAGCAAGGGCACGAATCTGAAACAGAGCCACAGTTCAAAGGGGCGCACAAAAAAATAAACTTACCATTATCCGAGGCCTATTGGTGTGGATAAGGTACTTTCCCTTCTTCTCGAGCGGGCATTCCAAATGTTTCTCGCATGGTGCAACGTAGACAGCGTTGCGACCGTCACCCAGATTCATGCGCAACTCGCTGTGGCCATTTCCAAGCGAATCAGCCCCCTTGGCTGCCGCTGCCTGGTGCGCCGTGACCATGGCCTCCGAGACGCACTGCCCACATGAGGGGTCGTGTTCGGGCATGGCTGCCCCCGCGCGCAAAGTATATTGCTCCTGCTGCTTGTGCATGGCAGGGAACACCGTGTTGAATATCCTCAAGGCCTTTGAGGACGACATGGGCTCGTCATGAGTGTTTCGCTTGATTGCGTCGATAAAGGAAGCGCCGACCGAATGCATCGCTGCACCAGGCGTGTCCTTGCTGCTCGGCAGGCCGCTACTGCTGTTGCCGGGGTTGCCACCCTTGTCGGTATTGCTGCTGCTGCTAGACCCGTCACTGACATTGGGTGTGCTGTTGCGGTGAAGAGGCACAGAGTGCTTTCTGGACAGACCGTGGTGTTGACTGCTGCCATTGCGCTCTACAGATAGTGAGTCAGCGCTTCCGATTGACACGTGCGAATCGCGCCTAGGCTCTGCTGTGCGTACTGACGATACGCCGCTCAGGGGTTCTTCGCTATCGCCGACCGAGTCCTGGCGTTGGTAGCGAAACGAAGAGAATGTGGCCTGGCGACGGCAATCGGCCCCATCTACTATCTGGCTGATAGGCTTATCATTGCCGTCAATACTGCTTCCAGCTGCCAAAACAGAGTGTCTAGACAGTATGCTATCTGCAGTAACATCCGAGTTTCTGCGGTGTCTGCGGCAACACCGAGGTGACGATAAATCTGGTATCGGAGGATGCATGGACGCTTTGACGGTTCTAGACGAAACTAGTTGGGTCATCGGCATGTGAATGAAAAAAAAGTGTGTGGGTAGAGAGCTGTTAGTTGAGCATCCGCAAAGAAAATAATAATACAGTTTAAAGACAAGAAAAAAGAAAAGAGAAAGAGAGATTGAGCTGGACCGGTGGACAAGAAGGAAAAAGAAAAAAGGTGCGGAGGAACAGAAAGTCTGTTAAGAAGTGGGGAACAGGGCCATTTATTAAATGCGCAAAAAAGGTGAGGCGTGGCAGCCAACTAGGGGGGGGGGGCGCACAACCCTGGGGGGTAGTGCCTGTGCTAAGCCTAGAGTAGCAAGTAGGAGCTAGATTCACTCTTACGAGCATATTTTTTTTTTAAGAATGTGACTAGCGTTCAAGATGCGCGTGGCTGGAATAACAACGGGGGAGATCGGAGATGTTTGAAACAAAACTTGGTCCAAAAATAGGTCTCAGGGGCTAACAAAATACAAGCAGCCAATACGCAGCGAGGAATGAGCAGGTTCCAGGCCTCTACGTCATATGTGCCAAGCCTCAAGTATATATGCTAGTGTGGATCTCACATTTGCCGCGTGGCTTTATGCACGGGCCCTTGTCAAGCTAGCGCCATGCGAAGCTACATGTTAATAGCACTCACCTAATCAGCAGAAACTACACCCCAAAGTATTGAACACTCAAAACTAGGGAGCACGGTTATCAGAATAAGGAGAGAGAAAGTGGGCGGTTCAAAAGACTCGCCAGCGAGGCCATGCGGGGCCTAAAATAAAATAAAAATAAACTGGAAAAAAGAAAGAGGTGACTGCTAGGCTGACGTGCCAAAAAAAAAAACTCAAAAAGTTGATGTCGCGTGAGAATATGCGCGAGAGAGCTCGCCCAAAAGAAAAAAATACAGTAAAGTAGCTCCGAAAGAGCAAAAAAAAAAAAAATAAGGTCCCACGCGTTGTTCCAAGCATTCTTTGGGTGCATGCACCATCAATATACATGACTCTTTCGGATGTCCCTTTTCCTCAGCCACGGTCGGTCGACTTGCTTTTTTAATTGCCAGCCAATCGCCAGTGCAGCAGATGGCAAAGAGATAGGCACAATCAGTGAGCCATCACTATATTAAAACAACCAAAAAATTTCTAAATGTGCGCCCCACTACTTTCTAGTCGAGCAACAAGCTGTTTTCGGCGCATAGCCTTGGCCGCCGCAATAGCAGCAACAACAATAACTTTCAGTTGCGGCTTAGTCAACGAGGCGCTGCCCTGTAGCTCAGCCAGACGCTGCAACACCGCTTCTTCGTCGTAGCGAGCCGGGTCTGCCTTGATACGTTTCAGGAACCAAACTTTTTCCTCGGCGACATTCACTTTGCGTGCTGCCACAGCCGCCTGCCCCGCCTCGGCCTTGACGGGCAGTGTGGCTTCGGCGTTGGCCACGTCAGCTGCCATTGTAGTCGCCTCCACTCCCTCCATTTCAGAATCGCCTCCCACGCCAGAGAACGTTTCGACAGGAGCTGGGTCAATAGCAGGTGCGATTGATTCCTGCTGCTCGGCCATAGGAGGCGCCGGCGGAGAGTCTACTGGCCCTTCTTCGTCCATAGACACGGCCTCACTGTCGGACTTTGGCCCTGCCAACGGCTCATCCATTAGCACCAAAGTACTCCGATTGGCGCTGCTGTCACCAGCTTTTGTCTCGTCCGCAGAGGACACAACCTTTCCGGTGTGCTGGTTCACAAGCAGAGAATCTGAGGTGTATGTCAGAGCACCCAGGCCAGTTTTCGCGTCGCTACTAGCATCATTGTCAGATGGCAGCAATGCCCAGGGGTTAATATTCCACGAGTCGTCGTTCTTGCGCCACGGCGCTTTAATCGACCTCCGGCGTGGCACGTCCTGGCGCTGCATCCACCAAAACTTGCCGCCCTTAGCCTCATTGTCATTGCCACCACTATTGCCACCAACATCAGCACTACTCGCGCCATTGCTGGCATCCACAGGCATGTCGTCGAGCATCTTGTCAATGACTAGCTCGTTGATCTCAGCTTCACTCTCAATCTCCAGCCCCGCCGATGCACCAGCCTCATCGTCCACATCCACGCGAATTGGACTACCGCCGTTTCCGTTAGTTCCTCCGCCTCCAGCACCAGCGCTGCTAGCCGTAGCGCGTGGTGTGGGCCGAGACAGACCCAGTTTGGCTGAGAGCTCCGGGTTTCGAGCCAGTACGTTGTTGTTGGGTCCTCGAGGCTCGCGTGGTGGTCGGCGATAGGGGTTTCCAAACATATTCCGGCGCTGCTGCATGGCCACACGCTCGTCTAAAAGCGGGTCGCGTGCCTCCTGCATTTTCATATGATGCAGCGCCGCTCCATACTCGCCCATATCACGGATCGGCACCGAGTGGCGTGTGTCTCGGTCATCCTCGCTCGCCACGTCCACCAGCCCACCCAAGGGCGACAGCTGCGTGCCGGGCCCACGTTGCCGCGCCACAGCGCCGGGCAGATGCTTGCCACCAGCCAAAGTCCCATCGGGAGTCTGCAAAAGGCCATAGAGCGAATAGTCCATCGTAGCGACAGGCGGCATAAGGGGCGAGACGGCAGGACTCAAGGGGAATCGTGCTTCCTGGTCGCCGCCTTCGCCGTCCACATCCATATCGAACTTGCTAGCACCGTCAAGCGCTTTCACGGCAGAGATCGACGGCGGGACAATGGCGTTGGCTCGGAAATAAGCACTCGGCGCAGCCATACATTCGCGCACAAACACTCGGCGCATAGCGCTTAGCGTCGCCAGACAGTGGTCGCGGTCCACGTCAAAGGCGTTGGTTACCAGGTGGCTAATGTCAGAAGCAGGATCGAAATCCGTAAGTGCTCTTTGCAGCCCCAGCGCAACAGCCGCCGGACCAGGACGACCGCTACCGTCCACGCCACTGCCCGGATGAATGCGGGCCCACTCCTTACGCGCAATATTGTGCAGCCTAATCGAGTACTGCGTTATATTGCGCATACCAATGCTCTGCCCAAAGGTCTTAGGAAACACACCATGCGGGATACCGTACAAATTGAAGGCTCTCTTCAGTGGAATCGCATAGTACCCGGGAGTATGCTGCAAGTACTCCTCAAACTCACGCCTCCACGCAGGCAACATAGCCACGACGCTGCGCGACGAGTGCTGGCTTTGCACTTGCGCATCGAGCTTGCCCAGAATTTTCCACAGCGCAGCAAAGTTGTACGGCAGCACAAAGAGGTTCACCGCTGTGCGAGTCGTGTTGGGACGCAGGATGCCAAACGGAAACCCAGAGTTTTTAGGCGTCGTGTAAGAGCCATTGACAAACACCGGCCAACATACCGGCTTTGACGGACCGCGGTTGCCTTGCGCCTCGTGTGCAGTCTGTGCAGCCTGAGCGGCGGCCAAGAGCTTTTGCGCAACGTTGCAGTGCGTGTCGATCTGGTACTTGTCAAATGGAAACTGCGGCGGAACTGCCCATTCCGTGCTAACCTGGCTGTACCCTAAAGTAGGGTGTGCGCTACGACGCTGAATCTGCCAGTTGCCTGCAGCGGCAGCTGGTGGCTGCAATCCCTGGCCAGGAGCGCCACTGATGCCAGGAGCGCGAGGCGGGACGACTGTCTCAGGCCAGAACGCCTCAGGAAGAGGAAAGTATCCTAATTGCCCGTTGATCAACGCAGACAGACCGGCGCTGTTACCATAGGTGCTATTTCCTGCCACTGAGCCTCTTTGCGCGCCATTGGGCATAACCGGTGCCAGAGGCGTGTCCGTAGGCGGTGGTAAGGGCCCGTTAGTAATAGCACACGGAGTCGCGTGCAAGAGAACACGCAGATCCGAGTTTCTTTGCGACGCTGGGTTATCGTCAATACGCTCAAAGTTGACAAGAACGCCAGGGGCTGCCATTGCCAGGCCCGGCGGGCGATTCAAGTTGGGCCCAGCTCGCGCCGGAGCAAACGAGTCGACAAAACGCTGCGCCTGATGCATCGCGCCTACATGGTGTACGGTGCCGCCCATGACCATGCACATGGGCACCAGCGTGCTCTCGCTGCTCTGCTGCCGACCAGTGCACAACTGACTATCGCCCAACTCATGCAAAAGCACCAGTATCAATCGCTGGTCCCACCGGAACGGCTCCACATACGCCTCGGTCCAGGGCGTGTTATTCACCGGCAGATTCAGCTTATTCTGCACCCCAAGCGGAGTTACCACGCTGGCTCCGTCAGTCAGCCATACTATATGCACGGGCTCGCTGAGTGTCGGATACCGTCCAAACCCGTACGTATCCAAATCAAAAACGCCACGCATAAGCGACAACTGGTTGAACAACGCAGTCAATGACATACCGCCAGAAAACCGGTCATTCGCCTCAAGCTTGCGCAGCTCCGACAGCAGCGTTGATCGCGGATCCTTTAGATTCGAGCATATACAGGCATTGTTCCCTGAGCTGTTGTAAGTCACCAGCATATATCGGTCCTGCTCAAAAGTTCCCCGGTTGGCGAGAATTTGCTCAATGATGGTTTTCGCGCATTCCAACCGCGTGCTGCTGTGCTGGCTAGTGCGGCCAGCCGAATTAAAGCTTGCGCCCTTGCGTTGCCACCGTCGACTAACGCGGTCCTTTTCGCCTCCAAATAGACATTCGTCGGGCTGACTCTCATCTCGCTTTTTCGTAGGTGCGCCGAATGTGCCTGCGCTGAGCGCCTGCTCCATGGACACGCTCGTGTCGACTAGGAACACGAATATCATTTGCTCGCGCTTTTTGTCCGCCTAACCCCTTCCAGAGCTTTAGGAATGTACTGGAATCCCTCGAATAGTTAAAAGCCAAAATGAGTAGACAAGAGAAAATGGCGCACTGTGAATATACAAGAGTTGCATGCACCAACGTCTAGCTCTAAATGTAGCGCACAAAAGCAAGAAGAAGAAAAAAAAAAAAAAATAGAATCGGGAGAAGCAAAATAAAATGAGGCGCTTGCCACCCAACCGATGATTGAACACCAAGTTCTGGAATGATATCACGTGTTGACAAAACTATACTTTTGGTGATGAAAGCGTTAAAGTAGACATGGCTGCAGTAGCGGCTGCGGGTTTAGGAGACTGCTTTAGGACTCCATTAGCCTGAGCCGATTCAGCTCTAGCGATCCTGAAAGAGAACTTGGTCTGACACGTTGAGCACACAGGTGCCGTTTCACAGAAAATCGACAAACACACTGAGCACACATATCCAATATCAACCACCCGCTTGTGGCAAAAGCAAGTCGCACGAAAGTCAATAGTCTCGTTAGTCGGCGCGACAAGAACCTCGCGCGTATATTGGTCAGCCAGGCAAGTAAACATAAGCGTCTGCAACATAGATTCTCCGCCAGCCGTGTCCACCTTGAGGTAATTTCCGCCAGTAATCTCTGCCGCCTGCTGCAAAAACACCGAGTCGCTGCCAAACACTTTACAAATATCGATGAGTACACTCATGCGCTGAGCAGCAAATATAGTATTCATCAGCGAAATGTACTCACGCGGTGCATCGTCCGCCGCTGATAGTACCAAGATTCTCGACCACAATTTGGATATTGTTGATTCAACCACTCGATGGATATGACAGAGTGCCTTGGACAATGCTCGCGACATGAGCGTTTGCCCCTCCTCTATCCCTCGGTTTGGATCGCCAACCGTCTCTTCGGCGCCAGAAAGCATCGATTGCACTCCCGAAAGTACTGTGGCATCGACTACCCGGAATTGCTCGTATACCCGAATGTCCCGCTCTATTGTTGCATTGGCGCGGTCCACTGGGTAGAGGCATTTGCACTCGCGCTTATTGGTCGCCAGAACTACTAGTTTGTTTTCGGGCTTTAGCGCCAAGTATGCATTTATGAAAATAATCATTTGCTGCAAGGCATTGTCGACCGTCAGTGGCGACCTTGACCATGCGCTGGCATTGACGTCTAAAACAACCACCAGCAAACTGGGATCTGATTCTAACGGCTCAGACATGTGTGGGAAAGGAAAGATAGTATAATTTAAATCTAGAGTTCGAGTGATATTGGCCCAGTTGGGTTTCGGCCACGACAAGACCGATAATTGTCACATCCAATTGCTTTATCGGATAATATGGGTTTGATCCAATCCCTCACCCTGTGAAGCTGTTTACGTTAGCCTCTGGCAACCTGGTACCTACTACGCTCATTCCTTTAGTTATATGTGGATATCAAATATATTGTTGGCCAACATGTCCTGAAGGTTGTTACTTATCCAAGCGATTCCAGCATAGAGGTCAAGAGCTGCATGCCCCAGAGAATGCCGATTGTCGGGCGCTGAGCTCATTTGTTCAAGACACGATATGGGGATATGGATGTTATCCTCAAGATATTGTCGACTCCGATAAACTGACTTCCTGAGGGCGCGATTTACGAGGTCCTTACGACAAAGGATGCCAACAACATCGACGGCTATCGAGTCGAGTGTGTTGCTCATGGAGGACTGTGGCACAACAGTTGTCAAGTATTTTGATGAATTACGCACGAATAATTAAACCGCCACTGAGATTGCCTGTGAGGCTAAGAAGTGCGTCAAAAGCATCATGGAGACGTTGGCACAGGCACGCCATGTCAGCGTGCTTCATCGTGACATTTCGCCCGGAAATGTCGCTATTAAGGGCGAACATACGTACCTCATTGATTGGGGCTATTCTAAGCTCCTTTACCCGCCGAGTGAGCCGCTAGACACGGTCATTTTAAAGCGCCCAATGGCCAGAACGATTATTTTCAGACCGACCTTGCCATGCGCTGGAGATTGGACTGGGACGAGGTCATGAGCAAGGAAATCGACCATGACCCGTTCACCAGAACCAGCATGTATATGAGCGTGCAGATGCTCCAGCAAGTCAAGCGGCGCAGTATCTTCAATAACATCATATCATTGTTTTTACATTACCATATTCACCCTGCATTTAAAGTAATAATACAAAGCTAATAAACGAGAGAGCAACAGAGGAAAGAAAGAAGTGCTCGATTCCTTCTCCTTCCCATGGCTTTGAGCCTTGAATGGATCACAGCTTTGACCCTGTGACTGCAGATTATCGTTCGGTGATCGGCTGATTTAGAGAAAGGCTGCTAATGATAAGCTAAGCTCTGTGGTCTGGCGCAGGTAGTCCAATTCGAAAACTGTGCTTTTCTTGTTTGCTGATTTTAGGCATTTGCTTCTTTCCATTTCTTTATCAATTTGTACAATGTTCCGCCAGTCGCTTAACGTCGCAAAGGCTCAGGTACGCAGAATTGTCGTTGCAAATCAAGCGATGCTGATCGTAGGATGGAGGAGGATTCCACAAGTGCCAGACACATCGAAATGACCAGACGTTTATCAGTACTAAACGAAATTGAATGAAATGTGAACTGTTTTGCTTCCTTCTTATTTATAGCTTGTCCGTGGCTATGCCACCGCCGCTCCCTCCAAGGTAAGCACCAGCACAGAGTATAGCATATTTTCGTGATAACGGTGACCAATTCAAAGCGTACTAACAACTACTGTGTATATACACATTCAATTTTTGACACATATCTGCTATTAGGTTCCTATCGCGCTCTTTGGCATCGATGGCAAGTACGCGACCGCTCTGTTCCAGGCAGCAGCAAAGACGAACGCGCTTGCGGCAGTTGAGAGCGATCTGAACAACATTGAGCAGCGCCTGTCGAAGAACACACGCCTCGAGGAGGTTCTGTCCAGCCCACTGCTGAACAAGACGGCCAAGGAGGAGCTTATCGACTCGCTGGGTAAAAAGTCCGAGATTACCACTCACTTTTTCAAGACGTTGATCGAGAACAACCGCCTGAACGAGACCAGGTCTATTATTACGGCGTATAAGAGCCTGATGGAGGCTGAGCGCGGAATCGTTTCCGTTACGGTCACATCGGCTAACCGTCTTGCTGGCAAGGACCTTAAGGATGTCAAGGACAGCTTGACCAAGGGCGGCCTTATCAAGAACTACAAGGAGGTCAATGTTGTTAACAAGGTCAACCCCAGCATCCTCGGCGGTATGGTTGTTGAGTTTGGCGACTACACTATCGACATGTCTGTCTCGAGCAGACTCGCCAAGCTAGAGAAGCTGCTGACTGACTCGATCTCTGTCTAGAGAATTGTCGGGTGTTTTGATGCTACACTTCGTTTATTTTTGGTTCATGTTCGGCCTGTAGATGCAAAGATATATTTTGTTGCAAGCTTTCTATTAGATGTAAACGAGTAGAGCTGGTTTGGTTTCCTCCAGACTATTGCAGAAATTAAGTGATTCCTAGTCATTACCACCGATACATTGCCTGTACAATAAGTAGATAGACGAGGTACAATGTCAAGTACAACGCAATGTGCCATGGCAGTTTGTCAAGGAAAAGCACTAGTGCCCCGGCATAAGATTGATTGAGAGTATTAGGATACGAAACACGCCGCGATCTCTCAGAATCGGGATTGGCAAACCGATAGCTCGTGCCTTTCACAGCTCTTTGCCCTGCCATCCGATCTACGACTAGATTCATCGACCGAGTTAAGGCTTCAATAGACACTCTGTGGCGGCCGCCTCCTTTGCCTGTTCGGCGATAGCATCATGGAGTGACTCGAGCATTTGTTTATCGGCCAGCAAGCTATGAGTCGTTTCTTTCTCGATGGTTTGTGTCATGGGAAACAAGTTGGAAATAGAGGAATCGCTGAGGTTTTCAAATGATGTAGAATATCTGGTCAGCAAGCAACAAAAACACGACAATGTATTTATACTACTGTGTGTTTAAATTGCGCAGTCAGTAAAAAAAATAATTATAACTAGAAAGATGGATAGGAGAAGAAA
This sequence comes from Coemansia sp. RSA 922, assembly GCA_027577415.1. Taxonomy (NCBI): domain Eukaryota; kingdom Fungi; phylum Kickxellomycota; class Kickxellomycetes; order Kickxellales; family Kickxellaceae; genus Coemansia; species Coemansia sp. RSA 922. The sequence goes on along the minus strand of JANBQS010000242.1, from coordinate 9,984 downwards.
CATCCACGCTGGCAGTGCCACGTAGTAGCGCCATTACAAAATAAAACCCAGTGACGTGTTAATGTCCGAATATGTAAAGGTAAAAGTGGCTACGTGGTTGAAAGGTCTCTTTGGTGACATCTAGATTTCTAAACTAGACTGGACCGAGCAGAGTCGGCTCTGTCGTTAGATAGATTAAGGCGGTGACAAAGATATGTTTTTATTATTACTGAAGTAGACAAAATTTATAATCACCAGTGGTTCTTGCAACAGACTATGTTGACCACGGTCACTTGGAGACGAGCAGCATAGAAAAGTGGTGGTATAGTAGCTTGCCTAGTGTCATTTTCATCTCCTGTAAGTGCAACCTGAGATATGTAGATGATAATGTACTCTTATATAAAAGCCCCTACCGCAATGGTCACATATATACGGGTATGGAGGCGGTACATAATTTTTTTGAGCACCAAAAGAACGCATAATCGAATTCAACGAAATTGATTCAAGGCAGCAAGAAGATATGGAGATGTGTGCAGATATTTGAAAAATACTTTTTTTTTACAATCATCTGTGCCAACAGCGTCTTTTATACCAAACCTTGGCGCCTTATTTTCCGAGAAAAAACAACTTCCCTTATTCGACAATTGTATTTGTTACAAGTACTAGCAGGTGATTCTATATCTATTGCCACAATTGAGCTGTTGCGGTCATATTTTAGACAAGTCTCTACAGCAATCAGGCAGGTGACCAGAACGTGATTTTAATGTTCTTATTCAGCGCTTGCGGGATAATTCATTTTACAGGGAATATATCTAGTTATTACCAAAGAGCACATAAGCAGCAGGCAGAGCTACAGGTATGCTAGCAATTTGCAAAGGAGAACGTAAGTAAAAACCACTTTTATAATCCACGGAATAGTGTCAAGGAATTGCAGAAATGCATTAGTGACAGTCTGATTAGGCGCATCCACAAGAGTACCCCGACCCGATTTTACATGATAGGAAGGGCGACAGTTCGCACATTTTGTAGCATTTAGTGTTGCTAGCCGATCCACGATTAGACTTAGTGTCTGAGCAGTGCTTGTTGACAGCTCGCCAGCACGCCTCTTCTCGGCTAGAAATGCTTCCTCCAAGCGCACAAAACGCTCCAAGGTCACTGGAGCTTCTGCTGACGACAAGGTTGACTGAGTTAGAGGTTCAGTAGCTGGGCAGGCGGCGGAGCTCTCTTTATCTTTCAGAGTTTCCTGCTTCGAGAAAGTTTCGCCAAGTGACTCAAGCGAGCCTTGAATTTCGTCAAAATCAGAAGCACAAGACATTAGTTGGAGATAGATAGAAACAAAATATTAGTGTAGCTTTAAAGGAGGCGATAAGTAAAAGATGAAAGCTACAGCAAAGCGAATGCCTAAAGCTGATAGTTCCACATATTGTCTTATGGTGTGTGCCTCTCAATGCGCGACGGTAAATGCTTGTGCATTGATTTCCATGTAGGTACATTTATTAATAGAAACTTGTTCCAAAGATTTGACAAAGATGCCATGTGTTGGCAATCCACGCTAATTATTTAATGCGTAGTGACCAGGTTCAAAGGCTTGTTTTGTATGAATTCAAATGTGTTGGTGAGCTTAATAGTCCTTTTCAGCAGAGTCGACAGACCACAACCGGTTGAAGATGATGATTTATCTTCAAATATGGCAGTTAAAATAAACGGGAGATACTAGTGCATATAACTAGTCAAGGACACTTTGTACAAAGTCATCCGTCGTAACAAACCAAATCAAAAGCCAAGTCATGCTGGTCATAAAAACAAAATTACATCTCCTATTGCCCCGTTTGGTAATGATGAATCCGATAATGCCAAATCAACGACAAACCGGTTCCCGCCACAAAACCGCAAATCTGACATTTAGGCCGGGCTGGGGTTTCGGGTGGCACATAGTTTTTTTGAGCACCAAAATAAGACATGGCTAGTTTTAGCTTGTTTGATGTTAGGCGGCGATCAGCAAGAAAATATGGAGATATGTGTAAATAGTTGCGAAATACTTTTTTGCTGTCCTCGGTGCCAACAGCGTCTTTTATAGCAAACTTCTTGATGCCTTCCAAGCCAAGCTATCGCTCTTATTTCGACAATTGTGTTTCTTTGGAGCACTAACAAATTACTATATTTATTGCCACAATTAGACTATTGCAATCATATCGTAAGCATGTTTCAGCGATTACAATCAGAGTGGTTCGGCATCAAGCAGCTCAACCTAAATTGAAATGGTCTGATGCTGTGTGCTAATTGTGACTGCCGTTTACTGAATCAAGCCTAATGTAGAGCTAATAAGCACTGTTCTAGCGAGAAAGGTTTAGTGACGTGTATGTTTACTACAGCAAACACTTCAAGCGAGGCGCATACTCCTTAAACTCATCCAGCTCGATAGCCTTGCGCATTAGCTGTGCAAACGATGGCAAACAACCAGTGCGTGCAGTGGCAGAAGTAAAGTTGGGGCATGCCAGCGCCATCAAAAGCACACACCACACAGCCTCAGAACGATTTTCAATCCAGCTGTTCAAGCTATACCAGCAGCGGAACTCTAGGCCAATTGGAGCATGGTTAGAGCAAATGTACGCGGGGAGCTCAGCATGAGTGATATCATTGGGCATTGCTCCAAGTCTGAGGCTCCGAGTGCGCAGGTTCGATAGAGCTGAGAGCGACTTTATCAGGGCTAAGGTACTCCAAAGCGTCAGACATGTGCGCGGTAGTGACAGGGTCCGAATAAAGGAGTGGTTGCAATGCAGCGAGGATGGGGATAGTATCAGTGCTCGAGGCACAACCATGTTGAAATCTTGCTCTCCCGCTACAGCATCAATACCTAGAATATACCGTACGCATTCAGCGAAAGTGGGGAATGGAATAGGTACGAGACTGCCCAAGCCATCGATTTCGACGCATTTCAGCTTTGGGTGGCTTGATGGTGTAAATACGCCGCGCCTGCGAAGCATAGTGACTGTTGATCTGGTCAGTTGAATCTTCAAGGACTCTAGCATGGCAGAGTTTCCCCTGAAAAACGTGTCGTCGTCAAACAGATTGCCGGGCGATAGACTCAAGTGCTGAAGATTTGGAAAGGGCGCTGCGCCATTAAAGGCAACCTCCTGCGGCAGAGTGAATACTGACAAGGCTCTCGACAGCTTCAGTTTGCGCAGGCACGGATACGTAACACATCCCCCGTTAGCGTCTACGACAAGACCAAGAACGTACATACCTCTGTCGTAAACAATATCCAAAGACTGCAATGTCTGCGCATTCAGCCTCGTCAATTGCAGGAGCTGCTCTCCAAAGCCTTCCCCAGAGTACCCGATATGCACAAGGTTACAGATATTGTCCAATTGCAGCTGCAATGGGACCTCGGCGTTTCTGTGGGCGTGGAATGCAACGCGATCGACTAGCTGAAACAACTGCGAGACCAGCTCGCCAAAGTAGCCACTGACAACTTCGGAGCCATGGCCATTATAGATAGGTTGCACTCTGACTTCGCTGAGCAGGGGCGCCATATTCCTAATTCTCTGCACGAACGCACTGATGTTTGCCTCGACCACCAGCCTATCAACCGTCTTGACCTTGCTATTTTCACCCGAGACAAATGTAAACATAATCAAGCGAGCGAGCGGGAACGCGCAGCCACTGTATGGCATGTGTGAGAGCACCTTTAGCGCCTTGCCCGAGTAAATGGCCTGCTCATTAACGACAATAGTCAGGTCCTTGGCCAGATGGTGTGTAGGATGGCCAAGATAGCCATATGTGACATAGTCAGTACTCCATCGGGTTTTCCATATTAGCTGCAACATACGCTCGATGAAAGGCTTAGTATCAAGCTTGATTTGAAAGCGACTGCAGTAGAGCGGCAAAGCAATAGCACGAAAGCTGCTGCAAGTCCATATCAACGGCTTCAGTAACACCCTGTACATGTATGAGTGGACTTGAACTGCTTCAAAGGTCAAGGGACTAAAGCCCACGACATGGTTGATGACAGCCTTTACAATATGAAGTGGAAGAAACTGGAATGGCGATAGAGAAGCCATGTTAGTTGAATAAAATGGTATTGCTAAAGCTAATTAAAAAGCCAACGTAGTAGTGGTTGGCCGCCCATCTTTCCTGCCGATGGCCTGAACTTGTTCGAAATTTTTTCCAGGAGCAAGGAGAAGAGGCGCCGCCGCTACGTTATTGAATATTTTTCTCCAAAAATACACGGATTCGAATGTCCATAAATGACTGTACTCGCCACGGAGTGGCCAAGGGCTGATCTCATTTAAATGTAATCACGTAGCTTTAAAAAGTTTCCAGTGGTGGCAAATGTTGGTTATTATTCGTTGCTTGGTGAAGTGAAGCAAGGGACAGTCCGTACTATTTTGGCGACACGAGGGCCCTTTAGCGTACCAATTGCGACTGCTCAACCCGTTTAGCCTGCCTTTATTCTTTTTTGTTATGAGACAAGCTAGTCAAGCAATGTCACGCTCGTGTCCAAGCATCATCATGATTCAGAAATACCCAGCTGACAATACAAAGAAGACCCAACTTGCTTTCTGGAATGGTACATTGAACGACGCTTCTATATTATGATGCGTACAATTGCTTTGATGGTCAACTATTCGGGCTCCTTTCTGATATGCACATTGTTATTTTTAAAAGCGTATGCCACAAAACAACGACGTGTTCTAACACAAGTCTCAGTTTGTCGATCATCTCTTTGCAAAGACCTGTTTCTACCTTGACAGAATGCTTTTTTGTCCTTGTCGAAAATGTTTAGAAAGATACAAATAAATGCCCTTTCTAATCCACCTACAAAGAAATGATTGCACCAGGCCTCCTTTGAATACAATTATTTTATTGCCTGTGCGGCTTCGTTAAGCTTTCTTTGGGCCTTGTATCAGAGTATATAAAGTCCACGCCTTTGGCCATTTGTTTCCAATACGCACCACACACTTCCTACTCCATCTCTCTTCTCTCACCACCCGCTTCGAAATTACCCTTTCTTTTGATTGCCTTCTCTCGCCTACTCGACGTAAACGGCCTATATTACAACATGCATCTCTATAGTATACTTGCCGTCTTTACCTGCTTACTGGCTTTATGCAACTCCACATATGTTCAACTATTCAACACCACTACGTACAGGACTTACGAAGTTCAAGATACGCTCTGCCACAAGGTTGACCCAATTTTCAATGGCTCAAGGAACCAAGTCACTATCAGTGGATATACGACTACCTTTTATGCCAACGACGACTGCACGTACATAGTCGGAATGTCCTACTGGGGCACGGCTCCCTGGCAATACATTCTCCGGCCCATCCGCTCCTTCTCAGTGCTAAGGGCCAACTGAGAAATGAGTGTGGTTGCTTTTCTACAAACACTGTTGTCCAATATAGTCTTTTGCTACAAGCACCAATGTGTAATTATTGCTCGGGTAGTGATAATGAAGGATTGGTCTCACCCAAGTTTGAATACATATAATTTATCTAAAAACAGTAAAGATACTTTTTCCGACTCATTTAAGGGGAAAGTAACTATAGGAATTGTTTATTAAAATTTAAAAGATGCAAACTAGATAGTACGGTCTCTAAAAATATCCCACTTCGCATATGTTGGCCTACATGAAATACAGTGACATCTATTACTAGCGCCAATGGATAATTTAGTGGCGTGCTCACAGGGACAACTGGCGCTTGTACCCAAAATTCCTGTTGCCACCGATTTGTTCATTAAAATTAGTCACTAGCTGTCTGTAGTTTCCGTTGTATATAAACAGATCAATGTCAAAAGCTTCTGGCTCATTTTTTCCGTTAACCTCTCTATAGTGAGCCTTTGCCAGTTCTACAATTTTCCCCATCGTGGCCAGCTCCGATACTGTCTTAAATGTTGGATCCAACATGCTGCTGTCTTCTTTCAAGGAAATGGTGGTGATATTGACTTTCATTATTATCAAGTGGGCAAGTAAGCAAAACGTGTTTGGGCTAGCTGAAATAAGAATGGATATGGCGGTGATGAGAGTGCAAGATGTGAGTGTGGGAAAGAAAAGGATAAGCAGAAAGTTGCCTCTTTTTATATGCTGAAAAACCAGCTGCACTTGTCGATTCCAGCTAGAAAATTGGGGGTTTCAAGGAGCTGTCAAGTCTCAGCTTTTCTTCGATTCAAAGAGGGCGCGCAAAAGGCAGTCAGCGGTGTGGTAGTACTTTCAAGAAAGAAGACGGCCATCAGCTGATGGACCATGACGCAATTCACTGCACATTTCTATTCAAGCCAGACAATTTGGTTATGCAAGAAGCAGTCAAGTCTCAGCTTTTCTTCGATTCAAAGGAGGGTGTAAAAGGCAGTCAGCGATGTGGAGCGCTTTCAAGAAAGAAGGTGGCCATCAGCTGACGGACCAAGACACCAAGTGCTTGGCGGTGTTTGTGCAGGCAAATCAGCAGCCCTTGCCTCTGGCTACGACTGTTGCGAACCTGTGCCTTGGGCATCCAGAGTAGGTTCCCTCTCTTCCGAAACACCTCTCTATACTGGTGTTGTTAGTTTCATACTCTCTCTGGACTGGCAATAGAAAAAGTAGCCATACTATATTTGGAGCTATAGTTGGATATCTAGTAAATGCACCAGTGGTACCCTACTATCGCCTGCACTACAAAGACAATCATTAAAACTCCTTTCTGGCCTACATGTTTTCGCTTTTGACGTGTGCACAACACGAAACGAGAAATGCCAGAGTAAATCCCTAGCTTGCCAATCGCCTCTTTGTAAATACCTGTATCCATACTGACCGAATGCATTTTCGGCCTTGTCTAAATATAATTTCGGATATGAACACATCCTTTCTAATCCATATTGCCTACAAAGAAATACTTGATTGCGCCAGGCCTCATCTGAACGCAGCTTTTATATTTATAATGCAGTTTTGCCCACGTTGTACTTTTTGGGCTTTGTGCCTTTGTGTATATAATCTACTCCTTTTCCCTTTGGATGTGAATACGCAACGCGTACTTCCTCCACCCTATCTCTCTTTCTTTCTCACCCAACTCACCTCAAACCTACCCTTTCTTTTGATTATAATTTCTCACCTCCTCGACATATACGGTCTATTCTACAACATGAATCTCTTCAGCGTAATTGCCGTCTTTACCTGCCTCCTGGCTTTATGTAGCTCGACATACGTCCAAATCTCCAATATGACCACGTACAAAACTTACGAAGTTCAAGATACTATCTGCCACAAGGTTGAAGACATATTCAAAGGCACCAAAAACCAAGTTTATGTTAGTGGGTACCCAACTACCTTTTATGCCAATGACGACTGCACGTATGTAATCGGCATGGCCTACTTTGGCTCTGCCTGGCAAACCATTCGCCGGCCCATTCGTTCCTTCTCGGTGTTGTCGAAGTACGAATAAATTCTAGATACAAGTGCTTTACTACAAACATTGTCAGAATAAATTACTGTCTAATATACTTTTTTTTCTACACACTACCAGTATGCACCCATTGCTCGGGCAGTGCTTATAAAGGTGTAACTCTATTCAAGTCGGATTGCTTTAATCTGATCGGATGTGTGGCAGACAAGTTGATCAAAAGCTTCAGAGTATTAGTTGCGCGCATTTCACTCTCAGTTCTTTTATATTTTTTACCTAATAATCTTGTATTCTTTTTCGAATTCTGCCGTGTCAATCTCGTAATGTTTGAAAAGTCGCTTACAGATCTGATTCAGGGGCTGCGAGCCAACAAGCGAAATGAGGCAGACTACATTCAAAAGTCGCTAGAGGAGATACAAAGTGAGGTGCAACAGAGCGACATGTACTGCAAGAGCACGGCAATCGACAAGCTCAATTACTTGCACATGCTCGGGTACGACACGAACTGGGCTAATTTCAACGCAGTGGAGGTGATGGCCTCACCTCGGTTTGGCGAGAAGCGAAAGGGCTATTTGGCAGCAGCACAGTCGTTCCACCAAGAGACGGACGTTTTGATGTTGACGACCAACCTAATCCGCAAAGACCTGGCGTCGGCAAATGCCATGGAGGTTAGCGTAGCGCTGGACGGTTTGGCGCAAGTGGCGACGCCGGAGCTTGCCACGGATCTGTTTGACGATGTGGCGGCTGTACTTGGGCACTCGCGACCGTTTATAAGGAAAAAGGCGCTGGTGTGCTTGTACAGACTGGTTCTTAAGCACCCCGAAGGACTGCATGCGCTGGCGCCGCAGCTGCGAGAGCGGCTGGACGATCCGGACCCGTCGGTGGTGTCGTCGGCAGTCAGCGTGATATGTGAGTTGGCGCGTACCAATCCGCATAACTACTTGCCGCTGGCGCCTAGACTGTATCAGCTCATGAACTCTTCGACGAACAACTGGATGCTGATTAAAATTGTCAAGCTGTTCGCGTCATTGACGCCCATCGAACCTCGGCTCGCCAAAAAGCTACACGGCCCGCTCTCGCAGCTTATCTGCTCGACCAGCGCCATGTCCTTGTTGTACGAGTGCATACACACTGCTGTGGTCGGTGATATTATTGGCGTGCCATTGCCAGTGACCGATAGCGTTGGCCGTGATATTGATTTTGCTGAGCTGTGTGCGCGCAAACTGGTGCTCTTTTACGAATCGGTTGACCACAACTTGCGCTACGTAGGGTTAGTGACTCTGGCTCAGTTGCAGGCACGGCGGCCGGAGTTAGTGGTTAACCAGTACGAGACCGTGCTAAAGTGCTTGGATGATCCGGACCTTAGCATCCGTATGCGTGCGCTGAGTGTTATTTCGGGTATGGCTACTCGCAGAACCCTGGACCGAACTGTGAAGCGGCTCATGTCGCAGCTTATCTTGTCCAACACGATTAGGCTCCAGCCTGTTTCCAGCCTGCCAATCATTGGTAGTACCGAATACAGCGGCAAGTACAATGGCGACGCTGCTGACTCGGACCTAATGGCATTAGCTACAGACGCAACTGGAGCTAGTCTCGTCAGTGCTCGTGGATCTATCGTGCAGTCTAGACAGCTGACAGCGGCAGGACCCGGTCCTGCTGATAGCCCAGAGTACCGCCTATTGGTGGTCGAAGCTATTGTCGACATGTGCACGCGGCAGTCATATGGCAATTTGTCGAACTTTGAGTGGTACGTGGCAGTACTAGTCGACCTCGTCTATACGGCTGGAGTGGATGTCGGACAGTTGCTCAGCGAAAAGCTACTAGACGTCACGGTTCGTGTACGGCAAGTCCGTGAGTTCAGTGTCAGGCTAATGCGGCAAATGCTTTCTGACGGGCAGTTGGTGAGCCGCGCTACTAATGGCAGCTCAGCGGCCAAAGTGCTGTGCACTGCAGCGTATATCCTCGGCGAGTACTGCTCGCTGCTGCCGGCAAACTCGGAGGACATTGCGTTGCTTCTGCCCAAATGTCTCGATAAGCTGGACGGCGACCAGCAGGCTACTTTTATACAGGCAGCTATCAAGGTGTACACTAACTGGTTGAGAGATGTGGCTGGGTACTGGAGCACCGAGATCTGGGAGCTTGTGCGCGCAGTCACTGCATCGACGATGGCGCAGTTGTCGGAATTGCTTTTAGCAAAGACCGATGGCGGTGCATTTAGTGGAAATAGCGCTGTGGCGGAGTTGCCGTTGCAAGTGAGCTGTCGCTTGCGCCACTTTGTCGAGATTACGAAAGCCATGTCGGTGGCCACGTCTAACCCGAGCGAGAGTGCGCCGCAGCTGTGCCTGGAACTGTATGAGCTGTTTACGGCCTACGAACTCAATCCAGTGTCGGCAGCGGCGCAAGGAAAAGTGCCACTGCCCGACGGTCTGGATCTTGACTCACCGATCGGTGGGACTATCCCTAACACTGGACATATTATGTTCCCACCGCCACCGCCTGTTTCTTCCGAATCTCGGCCGCGAGCCTCGCAGTCGGGCGGCGGGCGTAAGCAGCGTAGGGGCCAGAAAAACGAGCCGTTCTATTTGGATGGTGGCGACGATGTAGGGCACTCGCATAGTTTGGCTGATCT